>JAVJIF010006294.1:0-223491 GCA_038442645.1 Agave tequilana | reverse complement strand
CCTTAACTCTCTTCGAGGCTGCAACCTCTAACCCCTCAATACAACGAACAAATGCTTTTGATCAGGCTCTTGATCACAAACAAAACTTTCTCATAATAAGAATTCTTATAGCGTAGATATAAAAGAGACTGACTCAAACTTGTGTGAGAAAAACTCAGAGATTTGAAAGTTCAAAACTCAAGAATTGTAAATTTTCTCACAATGATGGAAAAAAGAATAACACTTGAAAACTTCAATTTTAAAAGTCTCTATAATAACTCTTTTTTATGGGAAAATAAAATATGACCATAGTTAATTAAATATGTTCATTAAAATATATTTAAAAATGTTAAGAACAAAATATAGCCGTTGGAAACAAATCCAGAAAGTTTTGACTAAGAAAATAGCCGTTTTAAATAAATTTTGTAATTTCTGCTACCTACTGATTGAATTAAATCTATTTTTGAATCTCAAAACGTTGGAATCTTAAAACGCCTATTATATATGAATTATTATATATTTAAGTATCTTTCTAATGAAATAAAAATCACATCAATCAGAAATGGATTAGAAAGTTATGAACAAATACTAAAGGGTGTCAAATCGAAAAACTGTAAAAAAAAATCAGTATATAGGCTAATTTAAAAACAATATTTGACACCTTAAACGTTGAAATTTGAAAATGATTCTTAAAAAAGTGTATCCCTTGAAGTTAACTTTGTAATTAAATTTGAATAACATCAATTGAAAATTGAAGTAAAAGTTATAACCAAATTACTTAAAGGGTGTCAGTGCAAAACTATTGTAGACCAGTCTCTGCAGAACGGTTGACCGGGTGGTCAACCGGCCTAGGCCAAGAGCACATTTTGATTTTCTTTTTAAAATTCTTTTAAAATTAAAATTAATTTCTATAAAATCTACAAAAATAAGCTGATGTAAATATTTTTGAGCACCAATATGTACAATTCAAAATCAAAACAAATTTCAAACATTTCGAGCTTGTTTTTGAGATTTCAAATTCATTTTCAAAGATAAGCTCTCTTAAACAAGATTTTGTAAAAACGAAACTTTAAACTTAAACACGTTTTTCAAACTTACATAAAATATAGAAACAAGTTTTTAAAACTCTTTTGAAGCTCTAATATGTGTGAACAACTCCAATACACATATAAACTAGCATAAACTTATATTTGAGATTTTTTCCTTAAAATAAACTTTTTATGAAACCAACCTTTAAATCACAAGTTCATATTCAATGAGACTCATCAAATCATTATCAGAAACTTTGTGTATGTGTGAGCTTGAGCAATCAAATCTATACTTTTCTTTGCAAGAATCAAAATAAACTTACAAACATATAGATACAAGTCTTCTTCTTGATTTTTATCTTTCTCTTCATCTTGAATCAATCTGATTCCTTTGAACTTGACTTCTTCTTAAGTGCTAAATATGATTTTTATACTTGAACTCTTGAATCAATATTTGTTAGCTTTAAATTTTGACTTTGAGTCTATTGTTGAAGCTAAGCACTAAACAATGATTTTCATTAAAACTTGTCGCTTAAACACATTAGAATTATAATATCATCATCAAAACTAAAACGATGGGCCTTTGTGCCACACAAGAGAGACTACAAAAACATTGGTAAGGTATCACAATATCATGTAATGCCAAGAAATTTTCTAGAGACAAAAGTCGAGGACCAGCTGGTTGAAGGAGGGGGATTGTAATTGTAACCCCCTATCCTTGATGTACGTATCACAGTATCAGTACTCGATATGGTGTACAAAATGAATTTGACCTTCCTAGTATGACATTGAGTAGGTTTCAGTTTCGGATATTATTTTTGAATATTTTAGATTTTTCAGAATTTTCTAAAAATTTTTTGGATTATTTTGGAAAATCTTCGTAGTCGGTGTTGACCGATACCGGTAATCGGCTCTATGATTTTTAATTCACAAATAGAGTAGAATTTTGAAAATCTGCTTTCATATTGTGTCCTATAATCATATTATTTACATTATGGTATTTTTGAGAATTTTGAAAATCACTGCACACCGAAATTTAACTGATCATCAGTGGAGAGCAAACTCAAACCTAACTAGTGGCCACGATGGTCAGAATTAAATATACTATAAATATGTCCGCAATAAGGCTCGAACAGGTGAATCGTAGGTGAGCGATGTTCTTACGAACCCAAAATCGTCCAGGATACCACTTACGGGGGATGAAGCCTACTTTAATTGTTGATGGTTTTGTCTCTCTCTCTCTCTCTCACACACACACACACACACACACACAGAGAGAGAGAGAGAGTTTTAGTTGAATTCCCTCAAATTATTTTTTTTGTCTAGAAAATTACATGCTACATCCATGTGATTCATGTCTTGGAATCTTAAATTATTTTCATTGGAAGTACATTTAAACAAGCATGTAAAACATGGTCAATAATGGGACCCACTATTAAGTGGTTTACTATCCATTTCGGATTCTTATCTAATTAGAAAAAAATATATATATCATGGAGAAATACGTTATTATGCATGGGTCATTTTGGTGAAATTTTAGCTTTTTGGAGAAGTGGTGGATGCTCTGTGAAGGCTGTTCCTGAATGGAGACAAGCCTTTGCAGTTATTACCAAGTAAAGAGATCGTCAACCTTGGATGTTTGCAGGGATATATGCAAACACAAACCAAGTTGTTAGAAGAGAATTGTGGACTGCCCTGGGTCAATTTATGAGTATAGGGCTTCCAGTTTATTTTATGAGCGATTTCAATGTGCTAATAGATCCATCTGAGAAGAAAGGAGGGTCGTTCACTGAGGCCGTAGATTTGATTGAATTTCGGGAATTTCTTATGAATCAAGGATTAATGGATATGGGGTTCATTGGTCCACAATTCACTTGGGTCAGCACACAGCAAGGTCAGAGTTGAATGTCAAAAAGACTGGATAGAGGTGTCTGTTCACCAAAGTGGAAAGCTTTGTATCCAGTTCTTCTGTTTATCATTTAGTTAGAATTGCCTCAGATCACAGACCTTTGTTACTTCAACTTCAAGGAGGGAATTTGGGCGGGCCTAAACCGTTCAGGTTTGAAAAGTTCTGGTGGGAGACTTTATGATGGGTGAAGTAGTGAAGGAAGCTTGGTCTAGAAGTGCAAGAGGATCTCCAACTTTTCGTTCCAGAAATTAATTGGGCTAAACAAGAGTTAAGGAAGTGGATTAAGGAGTCGGTAGGTTGAAAGTAAAAAAGTTAGAATGTTACGTTTCAGAACTTCAAGCCGTGGAGGATGATATGGGCCTATCAACTGATCAACACGATGAAATCACTAGAGGGGGATGAATAGGTGATATACTAATCTAATACGGAGTTAAATTTAACTAATAAAATTAACAAACATAAGCAATAATAACTAAATATAATAATTAGGCACAATACAATTAAACAATAAGAATATTAGCTAGCAATGAATAAAGAACAATAAGAGCCAGCTAATAAACAAGAGAGAGTAGTGAGAGAAAAATAAGCACAAACACTAGAGATTTGTTTCGAGGTTCGATCAACTTGACTTACATCTCCGCCTTCACTGCAAATGAAGAATTTCATTAAATTCCGATCATGCAAGATTCTCAACAATACAAGTTCTCTTAGAACTCTCGGACATGCAAGTTCCTTATTGTTCTCGCAAGAACTAGAAATCGCAAGCTCTATTTGAGGCCGCAACCTCTAACCACTCAATACAATGAACAAATACTTGTGATCAAGACTCTTGATCACAAACAAAATTTTTTCATAACAAGAATTCATATACCGTAGATATAAAAGAGATTGACTCAAGCTTGTGTGAGAAAAACTCAGAGATTTGAAAGTTAAAAACTCAAGAAAATTTTATAAATTTTCTCACAATGATGGAAAAAAGAATAGCACTTGAAAACTTCATTTTTAAAAGTCTCTATAATAAATCTTTTTATGGGAAAATAAAATATGACCATTGTTAATTAAATATGTTCATTAAAATATATTTAAAAATGTTAAGAACAAAATATAGTCATTGGAAACAAATACAGGAAGTTTTGACCAAGAAATTAGTCGTTTTAAACAAATTTGGCAATTTCTGCTACATACAAATTGAATTAAAATCTATTTTTGGATCTCAAAAAGTTGGAATCTCAAAACGTCTATTATATATGATTTTTAGATATTTAAGTTATCTTTCTAATGAAATAAGAATCACATCAATCAGAATTGGATTAGAAAGTTATGATCAAAATCCTAAAGGGTGTCAAATTGAAAAGCTATAAAAAAAAATTCAATACATAGGCTGATTTTAAAACAATATTTGACACCTTAAATGTTGAAATTTGAAAATGATTGTTAAAAAAAAGTGTATCCCTTGGAGTTAACTTTGTAATTCAATTTGAATCACATCAATTGAAAAATCGAAGTAAAAAGTTATAACCAAATTACTGAAAGGGTGTCAGTACAAAACTATTGTCGATCAGTCTCTGCAGAACAGTCGACCGGGTCGGTCCAAGAACACATCTTGATTTTCTTTTTAAAATTCTTTTAAAAATTAAAAACTAATTTTTATAAAATCTACAAAAATAAGTTTATTTAAATATTTTTGAGCACCAATATGTACGGTTCAAAATCAAAACAAATTTCGAACATTTCAAGCTTCTTTTTGAGATTTCAAATTCATTTTGAAATATAAACTCTTTTAAACAAGATTTTGTAAAAACAAGACTTTAAACTTAAACAAGTTTTTTCAAATTTATATAAAACATAAAAACAAGTTATTAAAACTCTTTTGAAGCTCTAATATGTGTGAAGAACTCCAATACACATATAAACCAACATAAACTTATATTTCAGATTTTTTCATAAAATAAACTTTTTGATGAAACCAACCTTTAAATCACAAGTTCATATTCAATGAGACTCATCAAATCATTATCAAAATGTGTGAGCTTGAGCAATCAAATCTATACTTTTCTTTGCAAGAATCAAAACAAACTTACAAACATATAGATACAAGTATTCTTGGTTTTGATCTTACTCTCCATCTTGAATCAATCTGATTCCTTTGAGTTTGACCTCTTCTTAAGTGCTAAATGTGATTTTTATGCTTGAAATCTTAAATTAATACTTATTAGCTTTAAAATTTGACTTTGACTCTATTATTGTAGCAAAATGCTAAACCACGATTTTGATTAAAACTTGTCGCTTAAACATCACAAGATCATTAGAATTATAACTACCTGAGTTAATCATCACCAAAACTAGAGTGATGGACCTCTGTGTCAACACAAGAGAGACTACAAAAGGCATTGGTACGGTATCACAATATCATGCAATGCCAAGAAATTTTCTAAAGACAAAAAGTCGAGGACCAGCTAGTTGAAGGATGGGGATGCTCTCCCCCCCCCCCCCCCACACACACACACACACACACACACACCAGTCTACGATATTAAGAATAGCAATGAACCTCATAACAAAGCTGAGAAATGAGGAAAGAGATATTGTGAAAAGTGAGAGAGGCTATCAGTGAAATGATGTTAAATTACTTTAAGAAGAGATGGAGGAGGTCCTTTAACTAAAGATTGGGAAAGTGATCTCTCGTGCATAAATTAGGAAGTTGCAGAGAGACAGAATGAAGAACTTTATGGGGCAGTCACTTAGGACGAGATTGCACAACTTGTTAGGGATTTGCCATCAGATAAGGCGTCGTGACTTGATGGCATTGCTGGAGAGTTTTACAAGAATTACTGGGTCATCGTTAAGAAGTATTTGATTTCTACTGTACAACAGTTTTTCAACACAAAAAAGATAACCACCTTATCAGAGGCTTCAGTTGGATCATTTTGCACCTTTTGTTGATAAAATAACTATGTATATCAACTCATGGGTGGTTTCCACTCTTTCTTTTGCGGGTAGAGCTGAGCTTATCAGATCAGTGCTACAAGGAGTGGATTGCTTCTGGCTATCTATTTTTCCGGTTCCAGGTGCTATCATAGAGAGGATTACTCGGCTGTGCAGGAATTTCTTATGGCATAAGCGCCATCATCCGGTTTCTTGGAAATCCATGTGTTTGCCAAAATCGGAAGGTGGATTAGGATTCCGAGATCTAAAATCTTGGAATGATTCCCTGCTAGCAAAATCCTTTTGGAACATTCATAAGAAAAAGGACACTTTATGGGTGCGTTGGGTGCATCATATGTACCTTAAAGGGGATGTCTCTGCTTGGGAATGGAAATGTATTAGGGACGACTCGCCATTGCTAAAGAGGCTAGTTGCGATACGAGATAAAATATGTCTTGTAGAAGGTTCAGTTGAGGCGGCAAAGAGGAGGTTATCCTCTTGGGCGGTAGGTGAGCGGATGTGCATCTCGCTTGGATATGACTTTTTCAGATATAAAGGTCCCAGGCTAGCTTGGACAAGCTCAGTTTGGAATTCGTATGTCACACCAAAGCATGCTTTTACTCTGTGGCTTGCAGTGCGGAAGAGGCTACCTACAAAAGATAGATTGACCTTTCTTCAGGTTGATGGATTGTGTGCACTCTGTGTTGGTAATAGGGAATCGGCAGAACATCTATTCTTTCAATGTTCCTTCTCTGCTATGGTTTAGAGATGCATTAGAGAATGGCTGGGTATCTCTCGGGGGATGTCAACTATCTCTAGTGCTCTTAAGTGGATAAAGAAGGAGGCGAAGGGTTCCAGTGGAAAATCTAAAGCTAAAAAGGTGGCCCTTACTTGTACTGTTTATCATATTTGGAATGTCCGCAATATGAAAATTTTTGAAGGTCAGGCCCAGGAGGTGGTTTCTACTGTATTCAAGATTAAACTGCACATCTATAGGACTATATTCACTTTGGATCCAAATGACACGGTGGAGTTTTGAGGAGTCTGGAATTATGACAGAAAATCTTGACTATCAGCAGTTTTAGTCGACTAATATGGGTTTTAGTCGACTACATTCAAGTATAGTCGACTAATTTTTGAGCATAGTCGACTCCTGTGGCAACAGAGAAGACGGATACATCCAGATCAACTTTTTAGTCGACTTGACTCTTTGGATAGTCGACTTGGTGAAATTATAGTCGACTAGGCTTTCTGACCTAGTCGACTTGGTGCATATATAGTCGACTACTTCTTCTTGGAATAGTCGACTCCTGTGGCAACAGAGAGGACGGATACATCCGGATTAACTTTTAAGTCGACTGGACTTTGTGATTAGTCGACTTGTAGGAAATATAGTCGACTAGGCTTTCTAACCTAGTCGACTTGGCATGTATAGTCGACTAGTCTTCTGACTTAGTCGACTATAGCTGTATAGCCGGTTTGGCTTTATCTCTGTATATATGGTTTTGATAAATAAAATTTACATTCTCCAAAAAAAAAAAAAAAAAAAAGATAACCACCTCGATGAAAATAAACTTTTATAACTCTTATTCCAAAGGTTAAAGGTTCAAAGATTGTAAATGAGTACCAACTAATTAGTATATTTGTAGGCTGTCTAAAAATCACTAAACACAAGTCATCAGACGTGAATCTCATTTCAATACGAAGGTCGCATTTCAACTAAAACGTGAACCTCACGTCTAAAAGAAAACAGAGACTTCAAACGACGCGGGTCTGAATAACTCCGCGTCTCACGTGAGTTGAACAACTCTCCATCCCATTTCTAATGCGGGTCTAAGTAACTCCACGTCTCACACGGGTCTGAGAAACTCTGTGTTCCACTTCAAACGCGGGTGTGAGCAACTCCGTGTCTTACCCCTCACGCGGGTCTGAGCAACTCCACATTCTGACTGAGACGTCCGCGTCTACAACAAATAACGCGAGATCCGCGTCCACCACGATGCCCGTGTTTCTGTTATAACTGATCCACATTATTGGATCAATTAATTCCCCACGTAATAGAGAGTTAATCTCCATTATGAAGAAAATTTTGGGAGAAATTATACACCTATGACTCTCTATAAATAGCCTAAGGAGTTACGAAGGAAAGATAGGACTATTTGGAGAGGAAGCCAGAGAAGAGAAAGAGAAACTTTTAATTGAGAGCAAAGAATTCTCAACCTAAAAGCATTTTTAGTTCCTCTTACTTTTTTAGAAGAAGAAATCAGTGAACTCTAAACATTTAGTGTGTTAAAAACAGAGCTCCCTCCTAATTTATTTTTGAGAGCAATCTCAAAGAAAAACTACCTCCTAATTTAGCCGGTCAAAAGAGAACAAGAATCATTCTTCATCGTCACACGAAGAACACAGCGTTAAACAAAAGAGAAAATCAGTTATTTTCTCCTCTTTTGTAATCGAAATCATTTCATTGTAATTTTTTATTTACTCAAAAAAAATTTACTTCGCGCTATTTTTCTGACCAAACAATGTTCAATATGAGTTACAAATTTGTGATAAAGATCTCGGTGAACAGATTGATGGGTGTTCTGCCATCTCTGATATCTCAAGAGCAAAGTGCTTTTGTAAATGATAGAGTTAATAATAGATAATTGGTGGCTTAAGAAATTCTTCACTCTATGGGGAATAAGAGGGAATGAAAGAAGTTGATGGCTATCAAATTTCACATAGAGAGTGCCTATGATGTGATGAGATGGGATTTCATTAAGACAGTGATGGGAAATTTTGGGTTTGCAGAAGAGTTTACTGCTCTGATAATGGGGTGTATTTGTGAGCCGGAGTTTGCAAATCTCGTTAACGGTACACCGACAAATTGCTTCTAGTCCATGATGGGTCTCTAACAAGGTGATCCATTATCACTTTTCTTATTGTGTTGGGTGTTGAAGTGCTTACAAAACTTGTCAACCAAGAACAGAAAAGATGCAGGTTAACAGGTTTCCCTCTTGGAGATGAACAAGGATACATAGGCCAGCTTTTGTATGCAGATGACTGCTTGATGGTGGTGAATGCTTCTGTGAGAGAAGCTCAAGTGGTGGGAGAGATGCTGCGGAAATACTGCAAGATATGTTCATCAAGATTGTTCTAAAAATCAAAAGAGATTTGCAGATGACCCAAAACTAGCTGCCCAATTCAGTACTTGGGCATTACAATTGGAATAACACATCTGGCTATCTCAGCTTTCAATCCATTGCTTGAAAGGATAATGAACAAACTATCATCTTGGAAAGTGAGGCTCTCTCATTCCCATGTAAAGCTACACTTATGCAATTTGTAATTTAATCTATTCCAGTATACCTAATGTCGAGTGGATGGGTGCCAAAGACTTTGTTAGAGAAGATTGAATCTTATTGTCGGCACTTTCTCTGGAGTAAGGATGGTGAAAACCATGGTCTTCCACTAGTGTCATGGGAGAGCATGTGCAAAAACAGGGGAGATGGAGGTTTGGGTTTCATGTTGGAAAGAGAGAGATTATTACCTAGGAAGCTGACTGGATTGCTGGATTGCCAAGTGCCGTCGAAGATCGCCAAGGAAGTCGACGATGAAAGGTAAAGGGACAGCGGCAGGAAATAGCAGCAGAAGCAGAATCAGGCAGGGACGTGCACAGCATGCACAGAGCTTTGGGCGGTCGACCGGCCGGTCGACCGAAGTGCTCTGACTGCATCAACCCAACTCTCGGGTTTTCTGGGTCAACCGTTCCGGTCGACCGGTAGAGGAAGCAGGTAGTCGGTCGACCGTCCCGGTCGACCGACAGTCGGGTTTTTTTGGTTAATCTGCTGATCCGCTTGATGAGGTATTTAAGCCTATGTTGACTCTAGGGTTAAGATATCTCTGTGAAAAAGGATTACCTCTGAGTTCTCTTGCATTCAAAGAGAAGAAGAGCTATTGTAATCATCTTCCTAATATAATCTCTCCATTGATTGCCCCGAGGACGTAGGCATTGAGGCCGAACCTCGTTAAATCTCGTCTTTGTGATTTGTGTGTTCTTCGTGTGATTGTTGGGTTGTTCTTTGTGCTGGAGATCTTGGGATTCTCTATTGTTTGGTTGTTGTGATTGGATAGCGCCCGCACAATAAGTGGTATCAGAGCATCCAGGTTGCTCTTTGGGATTTCTGAGGATTCGGAGGGCTCGAAATAGGATCCGGTGGAGATCGTGTGTCGATCTCAGATCTGAGGTATTGGGTGTTCGAGGAGATCGTGTGTCGATCTCAGAAGGACTCAAGGAGGGCTCGTTGAATCCGTGGTGGAGTAGATCTGGTGAGAAACTCGATCTAGGGTTTCGAGGGACAGGTAAAAATCATATTTTTTATCTGTGTATAGATCTATTTCAAGGTAGTTGATCTTCCGCATAGATAGAGAATCAGGGAAATCTCAATGGCAGAAGTAACTGCATCTGTTAAGGCAATGAACAATCACCCAAGGATTGAAGTTGTTAAGTTTAATGGGACTAACAATTTCGGCATGTGGAGATGTGAGGTTATGGATGCGCTGAATGCATCAAACCTCGAAGACACTCTCCTATTGACGAAGAAGAAGAACACTATTACTGATGAAGACTGGGCGAAGATGAACAGATCGGCATGTGGCTTGATACGTTCATGCTTATCACAAGACATAAAATACCTTGTGCAACATGAGACGTCAGCGAAGAAACTGTGGGAAACCCTTGAAAAGAAGTACCTGACGAAGAGTGTAGAGTCCAGGTTGCAGCTTAAGAGTAATGTAACGCCCCAATCCCGCAGGTACAGGGACGTTATGGCGACGTACATACGCGAGGTGTAAACACGCTCACGCGTACGTTAAGCCTCAATACAGTACATAACCTCCATAAATACCTGGGGTCCAGCATAAAAGCAGTACAAGAATACCTGCAGAAAGAGGTCAGTGATCATAACAGATATGAAAAATGGAGACAAATAAGATAACGAAAATAAAATACCAAGATACCTAGGAATAGTCCCGATGCGGAAGCTCCGATGTGACTCCAAGGTACTCTCGGATACTACGGTAAGCGGATCTCCAATCTGGGCATGCAAACCCAGGGTCGTCAGAAAGCGACCTAGTGAGTGGTAAAATGAAGGAGGCAGTAATATATACATAATAATACAAGCACAATACTAATATATAATACATGATGTGGGACTAGTGATATCATATAATAAGGATATATAAACAGTAGAAATAGATAAACATGAAAGCAGTGCAAATATAGAAACATGTCGTCTTTTATTACCATCATTACCTAGCCGGTTATCATCAGGTCATATCTATAGTCGTGTCCAGTTTATGTAATAACTAATGTTGTCTAGTGGTGACGTATAGACATGAACATGATAGTGGTGACGTGATAGAGGTGAACATGCAGATGAGCATATGCCTGTAATATATGCAATGCAGAATATGCATAGTATGCCACTACATACAGTGTAACATATACCAGGTAATGTAACAAAGTATACATGTGCATGAGTAATAGGGCACTAAAGAAAGTGTAACAGGAAACAGGAACAGTAGCAATGTATACATGTAACATGATAGCAGATAAATGATCAGGAACAGTCACAATTACAACTAAACATGTAGCAGGCAGGTCATGTCAAAGTCATGTCATTTATACAATAGTAGCAATCAGTACCACCTGCTATTTTAATTACTCTCTTCCAGTGTCCCATACCACTGGCGGTTCATACTGAAGCCCGCACCCCAGTCGAACCCATCCGGACATGGCCTACGGGTACCATTATCCAAACGAGAGAGTAACCAAATAACAAATGTTCCCGATGTCACTATCGTGTATACTATTTTATTATGTTAATTGGAAACTCATGGTCGAGGAGTTCTTATCGGGTGGATGTATCCCGTGCATACCCGGGATCACGGCCTTAAACAGATCCCTGGCTGCTGAGACCAGGGCCAGCCCGCTAGAGCTGTAACATGTAACATGAGTAACAGATGGTAGCCAGTACTACCCGGTCCCCTGCAGTGGGACCTCAATATGGATCCAGTACATCCACCTGATAAGATCTAGTCAACCGTCAAGTCTCCCCATACCCAAGTTATCTTTATGATCTGATATGTGATATGTCAAGTATACAATGTAACAAGAACAATTACAGTACATGGTACGGGTAACATGATTACTGGACCTGAGCTCTGTTGATAGCATAGAACAATATCACGAGAATCAGGAACAATATAACATGAACAAGATATCATGAACAATATACCGGGAAACGGGAACAATAGATGTGGGATTCTAGAGGTGGCCCCCGTGGCTTGGATCCACGTGGCACTTAGTTCCACACATCGCATATCAACAACAGTCATGTCCAGTAACGGGAATATCCATATCATGTCCAGTATCGGGAATATCCATATCAGTAACGGGAACCCACACATCGCATATCAACAGCTCACATGTCCAGTAACCGGAATATCCATATCAATAACAGGAAACAATCACATAACATGAATACAGTAACATGGAACAATAATCTAGGTAATATGCACGGTGAGTCATATGATAATAAGTGAAGAACAAGAAATGCATGTACACCCGTGTGGTGAACGTATGTCACAGTGATGCGTGAACATGAGATAACAGTGTATGGAGCATTCATGTAACGATAATAACAATAATATGAAATGCGACATGCCGTGCATTGGTATATCGGTGTACTAGTGGAAGATATATGTGTAGCACGAATCCGTGTCATATATATATGTGATAGTAGTAATAATAGTGGTCGGTGTATATCCAGTGAACTACTATATGAAGTAATGGTATCCATTAATATGGGGACCTAGTGGTCTGTGGGTCAGTGACGGTACAGGCATGATATCTGTGTCCGAGTTATCTACAACGTATGTCTTGTTACTGTGATTACCGCATCTCATTAACTAATCAATCAATTCGTATACTAAATCCGGTTTTACCGATAATCATGTTTTATTCTTAATTAGGCAACCAACCAAGATATTAATCATGATAAAATATAATTTATAAAAAGAAAACACTCACAAACTGGCTACAGGACAGTAGCTCTCGCTCCCACGATCGCAACGGATCCAGAATCGTCCAAATCGGAGTCCGGATGCTCCCGATATCGCCCGAATACCCAAAACCGAGAGAAAAGGTTAGTTACGTAATAACAGAAATTATCCAGGGGGGCTATTTGTAAATTTACAGGGGCCTAAAAGTAATTAATTATTTTACAGGGGTCAAAAGGTAATTTTACCTTAACGGGTCGGGTCCGGAGTGCAAACGGGTTGGGTTTGGATTTAACCCCAAACCCAAAACCCGTTGGGTTCATCACCCACAGAGCAAAGGCAGCAGCAGCCGTGGGCTGCTGCTGAGCGCGCCCGCCGCCCGCGAGCGCCGCCGCCGCGTGCGCCCGCCGACCGGCGGCCACCTCGCCGGCGTGGCCGCCGCTCAGGCGCCGGTCCGGCACCACCCCGGCGCCGCCGGGGGTTCCACACAGTGAGGGAGAGAACGAGAAAAGGGTGGGGAGCGCCACCTGCACCTGGCCGCGCCCGGCCGGCCTCTCTTGCCGCCGGCGCCCGGCCTGCCCCCCCGTGCCGCCGGCGCCCGGCTGCCTCTCGTACCGCCGGCGAGCCCCAAGACTCCACCAGAGAGGGGGGAGTGAGGAGAGAAAGGGAGAGAGAGAGAGAAGAGAGAGAGAGAGAAATAGAGAGAGAGAGAGAGAGAGGAGAGAGAGAGTGTATGTAATTAAGAGAGAGAGAAAAGAGGGAGTTTTTTGGGGAGAGAGAGGAGAGAGGGAGAGAGGAATTTAAAGGATAGGGAAGAGAGAGAGAGGTCGGTGGAATGGGTTAAGGCGGTGGGGATGTCTCCAGAGGATTGGAGAAGAAGAGGGAAAAGAAAAGAATAAAATAAATGTTTTATATTAATTAATTAATATTATTTTAATATGATGAAAAATTGACTAGTTCCGAATGATACCCAAAAATTACAGAAAATAGACAATATTACGCTGAGACTTAATATGAAGACGGTTTATCGAAACTCAATCCGGTTTGTAATTAAAAATCCCGGAATGTATCGCCGATACGGGCGACACCGGTTTGGCCGGATTTTCGATAAATTTAGAAAAATCCCCAAAAATACCCGAACGTAGAAAATACGATTCTAAGATACACGATGAAAGCGGATTCTCAAAATTGTACTCCGTTTGTGAAATAAAAATAGGAAGGCTGGTTATCGGTATCGGTCGACACCGACAACGGAGATTTTTCCAAAATAATCCAGAAAAAATCCAGAAAATCCTGAAAAATCTACAATATTAGGAAATGATTTTTGAAACTGAAATCAGGTCAATCGGAATACTACAGAGGTCAAATCAAATTTGTATGTCGTATCGCGTACAGATACGGTGATACGTACACCGGGGAGCAGGGTGTTACATTTCTCCCCACCTTACAAAAAATTGCGTCCTCGCAATTTCAATCAGGTATGAGAACAAAATTTTCAACCACAGCCGAAATGTTACGGGTCCACGACTTTTCCGCTGCGCACTCTGATATCTAGAAGGAACTCGGGATAGAGAAATATGGTAGTGAACTACTCCTAACAGATGGGAAACAAGACGATACAAGGAAAGTGAGAAGGAAATCGGAAGTTCTGGTAGATAACTGGAAGGAAGGAAGGAATACAAATGAGTCAAGTAATGAATTATCAAGGTCATGGTATTCTTGTACTCGTTGCTGGAATCCCCAAATTCAGATACAGATCAGTTAATCTGAACCTAATTGTACTGCTGGTAAGAGCCCGAGTATGGACCCAGGTGGTTACCCACACCAGGTGTGAACCTGGCTCTGATACCACTGTGTAACGCCCCAATCCCGCAGGTACGGGGACGTTATGGCGACGTACATACGCGAGGTGTAAACACGCTCACGCGTACGTTAAGCCTCAATACAGTACATAACCTCCATAAATACCTGGGGTCCAGCATAAAAGCAGTACAAGAATACCTGCAGAAAGAGGTCAGTGATCATAACAGATATGAAAAATGGAGACAAATAAGATAACGAAAATAAAATACCAAGATACCTAGGAATAGTCCCGATGCGGAAGCTCCGATGTGACTCCAAGGTACTCTCGGATACTACGGTAAGCGGATCTCCAATCTGGGCATGCAAACCCAGGGTCGTCAGAAAGCGACCTAGTGAGTGGTAAAATGAAGGAGGCAGTAATATATACATAATAATACAAGCACAATACTAATATATAATACATGATGTGGGACTAGTGATATCATATAATAAGGATATATAAACAGTAGAAATAGATAAACATGAAAGCAGTGCAAATATAGAAACATGTCGTCTTTTATTACCATCATTACCTAGCCGGTTATCATCAGGTCATATCTATAGTCGTGTCCAGTTTATGTAATAACTAATGTTGTCTAGTGGTGACGTATAGACATGAACATGATAGTGGTGACGTGATAGAGGTGAACATGCAGATGAGCATATGCCTGTAATATATGCAATGCAGAATATGCATAGTATGCCACTACATACAGTGTAACATATACCAGGTAATGTAACAAAGTATACATGTGCATGAGTAATAGGGCACTAAAGAAAGTGTAACAAGAAACAGGAACAGTAGCAATGTATACATGTAACATGATAGCAGATAAATGATCAGGAACAGTCACAATTACAACTAAACATGTAGCAGGCAGGTCATGTCAAAGTCATGTCATTTATACAATAGTAGCAATCAGTACCACCTGCTATTTTAATTACTCTCTTCCAGTGTCCCATACCACTGGTGGTTCATACTGAAGCCCGCACCCCAGTCGAACCCATCCGGACATGGCCTACGGGTACCATTATCCAAACGAGAGAGTAACCAAATAACAAATGTTCCCGATGTCACTATCGTGTATACTATTTTATTATGTTAATTGGAAACTCATGGTCGAGGAGTTCTTATCGGGTGGATGTATCCCGTGCATACCCGGGATCACGGCCTTAAACAGATCCCTGGCTGCTGAGACCAGGGCCAGCCCGCTAGAGCTGTAACATGTAACATGAGTAACAGATGGTAGCCAGTACTACCCGGTCCCCTGCAGTGGGACCTCAATATGGATCCAGTACATCCACCTGATAAGATCTAGTCAACCGTCAAGTCTCCCCCATACCCAAGTTATCTTTATGATCTGATATGTGATATGTCAAGTATACAATGTAACAAGAACAATTACAGTACATGGTACGGGTAACATGATTACTGGACCTGAGCTCTGTTGATAGCATAGAACAATATCACGAGAATCAGGAACAATATAACATGAACAAGATATCATGAACAATATACCGGGAAACGGGAACAATAGATGTGGGATTCTAGAGGTGGCCCCCGTGGCTTGGATCCACGTGGCACTTAGTTCCACACATCGCATATCAACAACAGTCATGTCCAGTAACGGGAATATCCATATCATGTCCAGTATCGGGAATATCCATATCAGTAACGGGAACCCACACATCGCATATCAACAGCTCACATGTCCAGTAACCGGAATATCCATATCAATAACAGGAAACAATCACATAACATGAATACAGTAACATGGAACAATAATCTAGGTAATATGCACGGTGAGTCATATGATAATAAGTGAAGAACAAGAAATGCATGTACACCCGTGTGGTGAACGTATGTCACAGTGATGCGTGAACATGAGATAACAGTGTATGGAGCATTCATGTAACGATAATAACAATAATATGAAATGCGACATGCCGTGCATTGGTATATCGGTGTACTAGTGGAAGATATATGTGTAGCACGAATCCGTGTCATATATATATGTGATAGTAGTAATAATAGTGGTCGGTGTATATCCAGTGAACTACTATATGAAGTAATGGTATCCATTAATATGGGGACCTAGTGGTCTGTGGGTCAGTGACGGTACAGGCATGATATCTGTGTCCGAGTTATCTACAACGTATGTCTTGTTACTGTGATTACCGCATCTCATTAACTAATCAATCAATTCGTATACTAAATCCGGTTTTACCGATAATCATGTTTTATTCTTAATTAGGCAACCAACCAAGATATTAATCATGATAAAATATAATTTATAAAAAGAAAACACTCACAAACTGGCTACAGGACAGTAGCTCTCGCTCCCACGATCGCAACGGATCCAGAATCGTCCAAATCGGAGTCCGGATGCTCCCGATATCGCCCGAATACCCAAAACCGAGAGAAAAGGTTAGTTACGTAATAACAGAAATTATCCAGGGGGCTATTTGTAAATTTACAGGGGCCTAAAAGTAATTAATTATTTTACAGGGGTCAAAAGGTAATTTTACCTTAACGGGTCGGGTCCGGAGTGCAAACGGGTTGGGTTTGGATTTAACCCCAAACCCAAAACCCGTTGGGTTCATCACCCACAGAGCAAAGGCAGCAGCAGCCGTGGGCTGCTGCTGAGCGCGCCCGCCGCCCGCGAGCGCCGCCGCCGCGTGCGCCCGCCGACCGGCGGCCACCTCGCCGGCGTGGCCGCCGCTCAGGCGCCGGTCCGGCACCACCCCGGCGCCGCCGGGGGTTCCACACAGTGAGAGAGAGAACGAGAAAAGGGTGGGGAGCGCCACCTGCACCTGGCCGCGCCCGGCCGGCCTCTCTTGCCGCCGGCGCCCGGCCTGCCCCCCCGTGCCGCCGGCGCCCGGCTGCCTCTCGTACCACCGGCGAGCCCCAAGACTCCACCAGAGAGGGGGGAGTGAGGAGAGAAAGGGAGAGAGAGAGAGAAGAGAGAGAGAGAGAAATAGAGAGAGAGAGAGAGGAGAGAGAGAGAGTGTATGTAATTAAGAGAGAGAGAAAAGAGGGAGTTTTTGGGGGAGAGAGAGGAGAGAGGGAGAGAGGAATTTAAAGGATAGGGAAGAGAGAGAGAGGTCGGTGGAATGGGTTAAGGCGGTGGGGATGTCTCCAGAGGATTGGAGAAGAAGAGGGAAAAGAAAAGAATAAAATAAATGTTTTATATTAATTAATTAATATTATTTTAATATGATGAAAAATTGACTAGTTCCGAATGATACCCAAAAATTACAGAAAATAGACAATATTACGCTGAGACTTAATATGAAGACGGTTTATCGAAACTCAATCCGGTTTGTAAATTAAAAATCCCGGAATGTATCGCCGATACGGGCGACACCGGTTTGGCCGGATTTTCGATAAATTTAGAAAAATCCCCAAAAATACCCGAACGTAGAAAATACGATTCTAAGATACACGGTGAAAGCGGATTCTCAAAATTGTACTCCGTTTGTGAAATAAAAATAGGAAGGCTGGTTATCGGTATCGGTCGACACCGACAACGGAGATTTTTCCAAAATAATCCAGAAAAATTCCAGAAAATCCTGAAAAATCTACAATATTAGGAAATGATTTTTGAAACTGAAATCAGGTCAATCGGAATACTACAGAGGTCAAATCAAATTTGTATGTCGTATCGCGTACAGATACGGTGATACGTACACCGGGGAGCAGGGTGTTACAAGTAAGCTGTATCAGTTTCGGATGAAGAAGGGGAGCACAGTAAATGAGCACATCAACCGATATACGAAGCTTTTTACAGATCTGCTAAATGTGGATGTCACGGTAGATGAGGAAGATAAGGCGGTCATCTTTCTGAATTCACTTCCTGCAGAGGAGTACGAGACATTCACACTGACCTTCATTAATGGAAGGCAGAGCTTGGATTATGATCAGGTGTCGTCTGCACTGATGAGTTATGAGACAAGGAAGAAGGAGAGGCATCCTTCTCAGTCAGGGTCATCGGCAGAGGCATTGGAAGTAAGAGGCAGAGGTTCATCAAGGAAGGGAAAGGAGATTAGAGGAAGATCAAAATCCAGGCCGGGTATCAGAAATCTGAAGAGAAATCAGTGTGCCTTATGCAAGGAATTAGGACACTGGAAAGCAGAATGCCCTAAGGCCAAAGATAAGAAGGTGGAGTCAAAGACCGAGGCGAATCTCACACAGGCGGATGGATCGGATGATGACTCTTCAGTATTCTCTCTCTCGGTTACTACACCTACTATTAGTAACTCAGATAGTACTGAGTGGATCTTGGATAGCGGAGCCACCTATCATGTGTGCCCGAACAGGGCCTGGTTTTCTAGCTTTGAGAAGTTGGATGGATGTTACACGGTCATGGGAGATGACCATCCGTGTAATATAGAAGGGATGGGTACAGTTCGCATCAAGATGAATGATGGGATAGTTCGAGAGTTGAAGGAGGTGAGGTATGTACCTCATCTAAAAAGGAATCTTATCTCAGTTGGCACTTTGGAAGCATCGGGCATGGTGATATCTGTTCGAGATGGCGATCTCAGGATGATCAAGGGCTCGATGGTGGTGATGAAGGGCGTCCGCCGAGGAAATCTTTACTACTTGAAGGGTAGTATGATGATAGATCAGGTGGAGACTTCGAGTTCTTCAGATAAAGGTGGCCCGGAAGTTTGGCAGGGAAAGGTCGGACAGAAAGAAGAAAAGTCTTTGCGAGCTCCTGCAAAGAAGGAAATGGAAGGTGCTGCTACCTGCAAGTTGGAAGGTGGACACAGCGTTCTAGACAAGAAGAAGGTGAGATTCAGCACCAGTACTCATCAAAATGAAGGTCTTCTTGATTGTGTTCATGTGAGCGTATGGGGACCTGCTAAGACGGCATCGCTTGGAGGTCACAGGTACTTTGTCTCGTTTATTGATGGTTCATCTAGGCAGTTTTGGATATATCCGATGAGACAAAGGGGAGAAGCCCTAGATGTGTTGATGAAGTGGAGAGGAAGAATGGAGAGGCAGATAGGTAGGAAGATAAAGGAGCTTCATATTGATAATGTTGGAAAGGACATGTACCAGTTCCTACAATTTGGCCAGAACACAGGGATTGCAACTCACTTCACAACAGGTACAGATGAGTTGGCTAAAGATGTAGTCCGTTCCTTGCTGGAGGAGGTTCGGCGGTTGTTATCTAATGCAGGATTAGACAGGTCGTTTTGGGCTGAGGCGACTGAGTATGCTAGCCATCTCATGAACAGATCGACTGCAATTGGAGGTAGAGCTCCACTGAATATTTGGTCTGGAGAAGCTGCTCAAGGTCATGGTGTGCTGAGGGAGTTTGGATGTCCGGCCTACTTCAGTGCCAAGAATGGCAAGGTGAATCCGCGGGCAAAGAGGTTTGTCTATTTGGGTGTCAAGGGAAACAGCTACAGGTTGTGGGACCCTGAAGACAAGAAGATCGTGATGAGCAGGCATGTCACATTTGGAGAGACTTCAGTGTTGAAGTCCACTGTCTCTCAGCAGGTGGAGAGGACGGAGACCAAAGAAGGATTGCAGCGGGTGGAGGTTGATGCTACTCCATCATCTCCAGTTGGTTCGGCATCAAAGGATACTTCAGCGGAGGTGACACCGGGTGGAGTTCGTGATACCAAAGGTGATGCTGAACAGGTTGACGACATTGTTGAGGATGTCGAGTTATTTGCAGCCATTGGAACTAAGGTAAAGCCACGCTTGTGGAGAAAGAAGCATGAATCTCAAGCTTGTGGTTGTGACAAGCTGAAGTTGAAGGCCGTTGCTCTCCATGATGGTCGGGAAGAGGTTCATATGACTCAGTCAGACAGGTTCGCTGCTGCAAATAGAGGTACCATTGTTTGAGCTTGTTGAAGCTCATTTTAATGAACTACGGTTGGCTTGATCCTTTTGGGCAAAGGTACGTAGGCAGCCGTAAAGGCGCAGCCATTTGGTGATGCAACTCTTATGAAGCTATTTGGGTTCTCGAGATGTTATTTTGGATCTTCACGTAGAGGTGAAGAGTTGTGGCGTATTGAAGCTTCAAGTAGAAATGGAGAGACTTCACGTAGTGGTGAAGAGACTTCATGTAGAGGTGAAGTGGTGTGGCCAGTTGGATCTCACGTAGTGGTGAGATGGTGTGATCTCGATGAACAGGTTTATCTTCCGGTTAGAAGATGTTGAGCTTGCATAAGGAGTGGTGTGCGTCCAGTTGAAGCCGATGATCTTTGGTGTGTTCTATGCAGACTTGGTTGGACCATCAGTGGAAGATAGGAAGACTAGATAGAGCTGGTCAGTGGAGAGTCAGTGTTGGCTCATAAGGAAGTCTTCGTGAGGTCGTGAAGTTGCGAAGTAGAAGCCATGTTGGTGATCGGCAGGTATGGAAATTCTCCTAAGGTGAAGTGGCAGGGAAGGCATGTGCGATGTTTTCCAGGAATAGATAAGCCAAAGATTTCAAGCCGAGATCGTGTGCCGATTTCGCCGAGATAGTGTGTCGATTTCGACCGGTGCGCGCAAGTCGAGATCGTGTGTCGATTTCGCCAGGTGATGGACTGGGGTTCGTTGGAGTTTGGCTCAGATTTGGAAATCTTCGCCGAGGTGGAGAATTGTTGGAAAGAGAGAGATTATTACCTAGGAAGCTGACTGGATTGCTGGATTGCCAAGTGCCGTCGAAGATCGCCAAGGAAGTCGACGATGAAAGGCAAAGGGACAGCGGCAGGAAATAGCAGCAGCAGCAGAATCAGGCAGGGTCGGTCGACCGGTCCGGTCGACCGACGTGCACAGCATGCACAGAGCTTTGGGCGGTCGACCGGCCCGGTCGACCGAAGTGCTCTGACTGCATCAACCCAACTCTCGGGTTTTCTGGGTCGACCGTTCTGGTCGACCGGAAGAGGAAGCAGGTAGTCAGTCGACCGTCCCGGTCGACCGACAGTTGGGTTTTTTGGGTTAATCTGTTGATCCGCTTGATGAGGTATTTAAGCCTATGTTGACTCTAGGGTTAAGATATCTCTGTGAAAAAGGATTAGCTCTGAGTTCTCTTGCATTCAAAGAGAAGAAGAGCTATTGTAATCATCTTCCTAATATAAATCTCTCCATTGATTGCCCCGAGGACGTAGGCATTGAGGCCGAACCTCGTTAAATCTCGTCTTTGTGATTTGTGTGTTCTTCGTGTGATTGTTGGGTTGTTCTTTGTGCTGGAGATCTTGGGATTCTCTATTGTTTGGTTGTTGTGATTGGATAGCGCCCGCACAACATTTCAGATTACTGAAATCGTTTCACGAAGCTTCGATGGGGAAATAACTTACAAAAAGTCTTAACAGCTTCATCATCTATGTGGGCAAGGATCATTCAACATAAGTATAAACCAAAAAGAGATGTATGGGATCTACAGCCAAACAGAGTGTCCTCTCATGCTTGGAGGGCGGTGGTGAATAGTCAAGATGTTCTCAAAAAGGGCTTAAAATGAGAAGTGGGTGATGAAACTTCCATTAGATTCTTTCATAACCCATGGGTAAAAGAATTGTCCATTAAGAGTTGAGGCTCATGTTGTACAGACTAGCAGCAGTAATATAAAGGTATCTGTTCAGGATTTCATCTGGCCAAAAAGGAGATGTGATCAAGTGAAACTAAGAAAATAGGTTGGAGAGAATTTAGTTCGCACTATATATAAAATTACTATCCCTTAAAACTCAATTGCTGATAGAATGAGTTTTCTTGGGAGTGATTTAGCATTATGCTCAGTAAGCAAGGTTTATAAGTATATCACTTCTGCAGAGGGAGCAATAGGGAATAAATGAAAGTGGGTGTGGCAGATCCCTTGTTCACAAAGAGTGCGTGCCTGGTGCTGAAAAGTGTTTAGGGCCTGTATTCTAACAAAAGCGTTCTTGTATGCTCGAGGCTTGGTTTCAAATATGTGATGTCCTAGGTGTAATGTAGAAGTGGAAGACATGGGCGGCTCAACCCCTAGGCGAACGAGGCGGTCGCCTAAGGCCCCAAATATAATGGGGCCTCTCAAATAATAGTGTAAATTAGAATTTACTGAAATAAGAAATATAAAATATACAAAATTCTTTTTGTTTGTTCAACCGGGCGTGCCGGAGTGGTTATCAGGCATAACTAGAATCCACGCTTTTTTGCTTTTTTTTTCCCCTTCATTTTTTATACTATGAGGAAAAGCATGAGTCTCTTCCACTTTCCCAAGCTAGTATCCTCTACTCCCTATAACTATTTAATTATAATTAGAGGAGTCTCTTCTACTTCTTCAGATCGTCTCTTCCACTCTCCTTAACTATTTAATTATAATTAGAGAATTTCTCAAAATTAAAACTCTCTCTTTCTGCGCTGCCCTGCTCTTCACCGCCTTCGTCGCCCAGGCCCCAGACTGACGATAGGACTTGCAACTGCTCTATGGAAAAAGATACATTAGCCAAACTTGAATACAAAAGCTTGATTATAAATTTTGCATCTCAAAAGTTAGACGAATTATTTTTCAATAAAATATTGATTACATAAAATATTAGTTAATATTAATCACTTATTTAAAGTATATTTTAAAAGCGCCCATTTAAAACTTTCGCCTAAGGTCTCCCTAGAGATTGAGCCGCCTCTGGTGGAAGATCTGCAACATCTCATCTTCAACTGTCCATGGTCGAGAGAGAGATGTGATTCACTCCATCTTGAATGTGGAGGTATTATGGGCTCTCTTCAATCCAACACGTAGCGTGACTATTTGATGAAGTTATGGTGACTATTTGATGAAGTTATGGAGATCAGGAAGGTCAGGAATGAAACATCTGTTAATATGTCTTTAATGAATACCCACCCTAAAAGCCACCAATAGCTACCTTAAGAAGATCATAGCCGCCCTATGAAGATCTTAGCCGCCTTAAGAAGATCATAGCCGCCCTATGATGATCTTAGCCACCTTAAGAAGATCATAGCCGCCCTATGAAGATCATAGCCGCCCTATGAAGATTTTAGCCGCCCTATGAAGATCATAGCCGTCCTATGAAGATCTTAGCCACCCTATGAAGATCATAGCCACCCTATGATTTTGATGTGTGAAATGATGAAGGGGTTTGAAGGTTTTGCCTATAAATAGGCACCATATTGCATGAGATTGGTAGTAGCAAGGAAGTGAGAAGAGAGTTGTCAAATTTTGTAGTGTTCTCTCCTTTCTCTTGTCATTCATCTTCCTTTTGTGAGTTTGGATTTCATTGGGTTTGGGTGAGTGAGATTTGAGTTGTAATCTCTTGTATTCTCCCCTCTTTTGATTAGTGGATTCCTCTTGCTGTCTTCTCCGTGGACGTAGGTCACACTGACCGAACCACGTTAAATACTGGTGTGCTGTTCTCTCTGTTTCTATCTTTTATATTGCTATCTGTCTCTCTATACTTGCCATCTCTTGTATTTGAAGCCCACTGCTCCAACAAACTGGTATCAGAGCTAGTGTTATCTTCTTGTGGGTTTCCTGATGGCTTCGGCAAAGTACAAAGTAGAGAAATTCGACGGGAGAAATAGCTTCAGTTTGTGGAGAGTCAAAATGCGGGCTTTCTTGGTGCAACAAGGCTTGTTGAAAGTCTTATCCGGTAAGGACAAGTTGCCGGAATCCATGTCCGAGGATGAAAAAGAAGAACTCGAGATGAAGGCGCATAGTGCCATACAACTTTGTCTAGCTGACGAAGTTTGCAGGAGGTTGCCGATGAAGATACTGCCGCTGGTTTGTGGCTCAAATTAGAGAGCTTGTATATGACAAAGTCCCTGACCAACAAGCTCTACTTGAAGCAGCGCCTCTTCACTCTTCGCATGAAGGAAGGTACGCCAATTAAAAACCACTTAGATGAGCTCAATAAAATTCTCATGGATTTAAAAAATATTGATGTTAGAATAGATGAAGAAGATCAGGCTCTCATCTTATTGTGCTCATTACCTCCTTCCTTTGAAAATTTTGTTAATAGTATGCTCTATGGTAGAGATACACTCTCTTTAGAAGATGTCAAATCAGCTTTACATTCTAAGGAGTTAAGACAAAAGGTGTCAGTTGTAGGAAGTGAGGATCAAGCTGAAGGCTTGTTCGTCCGTGGTCGTACGGAGAAGGGTCGAGAAAAATCTCGAGGAAAATTCAGATCTAAATCTAGGTTAAGAAAAAATGTTGAGTGTCACTATTGTCATAAGTTTGGACACTATAAAAAAGATTGTTTTAAGCTCAAAGAAAAAGAAGATGTAAGGAGTAAATCTCAAGATGAGAAATCTTCAGTTGTTAGTGTTGCAGAAGAATCCTCCACATCACATGAGGTTCTTTCAGTTACTGTCCTTGATGCCCGTTCACGAGATGAGTGGGTTCTTGATTCAGGTTGTTCTTATCACATATGTCCTCACAGGGACTGGTTTGTGACTTACCAACCAATTGATGGTGGTAATGTCCTAATGGGAAATAACATGCCCTGCAAGACAATTGGTATTGGGTCAATCAAGATTAGAATGCATGACGGTATTGTTAGGACATTGAGTAATGTTCGGCATGTGCCGGATTTGAAGAAAAATTTAATTTCTTTGGGCACCCTTGACTCCAACGGCTATAAGTTTTCAGCTGAAGGTGGAGTTTTGAGAGTTAGCAAAGGCTCTCTTGTTGTGATGAAAGGAAAGAAGATGGATACCCTTTATATCCTTCAAGGTAGCACGGTGACAGGTGATGTCGCTGTGTCAATGTTAGAAGACCCAGACTTAGATACCACTCGTTTGTGGCATATGCGGTTAGGGCATATGAGTGAGAGAGGACTACACATGTTGAGTAAGTAAGGTTTGCTTTGTGGCCAGAAAATAGGAAAACTTGACTTTTGTGAACATTGTGTTTTTGGCAAGCAGCACAGAGTTTCTTTTGGTACAGGTGTTCACAGGACTAAAGATACCTTAGACTAAATCCATTCAGATGTTTGGGGTCCCTCTCAGGTTCCATCAAAAGGCGGAGCTAGTTATCTTCTAACTTTAATTGATGATTATTCCAGAAAAGTTTGGGTGTATCCTCTCAAGCATAAGAGCGATGTATTTGCTACCTTCAAGCAGTGGAAGGCTATGATCGAAAAGCAAACGGGAAAGAAGGTGAAGCGCCTCAGGACCGATAATGGAATGGAGTTCTGTTCCATGGAGTTTGATCAATTCTGCAAAAATGAAGGAATTGTGCGGCATCGTACAGTTCGATACACACCACAACAGAATGGAGTTGCAGAAAGGATGAACAGGACACTGTTGGAGAGAGCTCGGTGCATGCTCTCTAATGCCGGTTTGTCAAAATGTTTTTGGGCCGAGGCAGTAAATACAGCTTGCTATTTAGTAAATCGGTCTCCCTCTACAGCTATTGATTTTAAGACTCCTGAAGAGGTATGGTCTGGTACCCCTGCTAATTACTCTCATTTACGAGTATTTGGTTGCCCTGCTTATTTTCATGTAAATGATGGTAAGCTTGAACCTAGGGCAAAGAAAGCTATATTTCTTGGTTATGCTACTGGGGTGAAAGGATACAGGTTATGGCTTCCTGATCCTAAGTCACCTAAATTTATTATTAGTAGGGATGTTACTTTTGATGAAAATTACATGTTTCAACCGAGAAAGGAGTCTGTTGTTGATATTACAGGTTCAGGAGAGGAAGCAAGCAAGCAGGTGGAGCTTGATAGCAAAGTTACAGAAGGAGTGCAGGAGAGCACTCGCGTTGAACCAGTCAATGATGCTCAAGGTTCAACTTCAGGTGATACACTGCAACAACAGTACAGTATTGCCACCGGGAGAGCAAGAAGGCAGATCCGTCCACCTAAGCGATACGCCTATGCAGATATGGTCGCTTATGCTCTAAGTGTGGCAGAATCTATTGAGATTCCAGAGCCTTCTACCTACAATGAGGCTATCAGTTCTGATGAAGCTGCAGAATGGACTGTTGCTATGACTGAAGAGATGGAATCTCTTCACAAGAACCAAACATGGGAGTTAGTGAAGCCGCTGAGGGGACAGAAAATTATTGGCTGCAAATGGGTCTTTAAGAAGAAAGAAGGAATTCCTGGTGCTGAGTCTGTAAGATACAAAGCACGCTTGGTAGCCAAAGGCTACAGTCAAACAGAGGGGGTCGACTTCAATGAAGTATTCTCTCCAGTTGTGAAGCACACCTCTATCCGTGTGTTGCTAGCCATGGTTGCTTGGTTCGATCTAGAGCTCGAGCAACTTGATGTGAAAACAGCTTTTCTTCATGGCGAGCTTGAAGAGCAAATCTTTATGCATCAACCAGAAGGATTTGTTATTGAAGGCAAAGAAGACCATGTGTGCAGGTTAAAGAAATCTCTTTATGGTTTGAAGCAGTCACCTAGGCAATGGTATTTGAGGTTTGATACTTTCATGATTGAGCATGGCTACTCTAGGAGTAAATATGATAGTTGTGTTTATCATCGGAAGCTTAATGATGGTTCTTTTGTATATTTGCTTTTATATGTTGATGACATGTTGATTGCAGCTAAAGACATGTCTGAAGTTGATAAGTTGAAAGCTCTACTCAAACAAGAGTTTGAGATGAAAGATTTGGGAGCAGCGAAGAAGATTTTGGGAATGGAAATTCACAGGAACAGGCAAGAAGGAAAATTGTTCCTATCTCAGAAGAAATACATCGAGAAGGTGTTAGAGAGATTTGGCATGCTTGATGCCAAACCTGTGAAAACTCCACTTGCTGCTCATTTTCGACTTTCAGCAGATTTGTCTCCTCAAAGTGATGAAGAAGAGATGTACATGTCTCATGTTCCCTATGCCAGTGCAGTTGGAAGCATTATGTATGCTATGGTGTGCACTCGACCAGACATTTCACATGCAGTTAGTGTCGTAAGTCGATATATGGACAGGCCAGGCAAAGGCCATTGGCAGGCAGTGAAATGGATTTTGAGATATTTAAAAGGATCTACTAATATTGGTCTGTGTTTTGCCAGGGAAACTAATTCTGATTGTAAAATTGCAGGATATTCAGATTCAGATTTTGCAGGCGATTTAGATAGAAGAAGATCTCTGACAGGTTATGCTTTCACTCTTTCAGGTAGTGCCATTAGTTGGAAGGCGACTTTACAGTCGACAGTTGCTTTGTCTACTACGGAGGCAGAGTATATGGCAGTTACAGAGGCAGTGAAAGAAGCTATTTGGTGAAGAGGCTTGGTTGAAGATCTCGGCTTACACCAAGGAGTAACTACGGTGTTTTGTGACAGCCAGAGTGCTATACATCTGACGAAGCACCAGATGTATCATGAGAGAACCAAACACATTGATGTCAGGTATCACTTTATTCGAGAAATTGAAGTCATCAAAGTTAAGAAAATTGGTACTGCAGATAATCCAGCAGATATGATGACAAAGCCCGTACCTTCGCACAAGTTCGAGTATTGTCTCGAATTGCTTGGTGTTCAAAGTGGCGAAGGTTGAGCCCGCCGAGGCTAGAGAAGACAGCAAGAATCCAAAGGACGCTTGATATAGTTCAAGTTAAGGTGGAGAGATTTTTTCTATTCATTCAAGACAAGGTGGAGATTTGTTAATATGTCTTTAATGAATACCCACCCTAAAAGCCACCAATAGCTACCCTAAGAAGATCATAGCCGCCCTATGAAGATCTTAGCCGCCTTAAGAAGATCATAGCCGCCCTATGAAGATCTTAGCCACCCTAAGAAGATCATAGCCGCCCTATGAAGATCATAGCCGCCCTATGAAGATCTTAGCCGCCCTATGAAGATCATAGCCGTCCTATGAAGATCTTAGCCACCCTATGAAGATCATAGCCACCCTATGATTTTGATGTGTGAAATGATGAAGGGGTTTGAAGGTTTTGCCTATAAATAGGCACCATATTGCATGAGATTGGTAGTAGCAAGGAAGTGAGAAGAGAGTTGTCAAATTTTGTAGTGTTCTCTCCTTTCTCTTGTCATTCATCTTCCTTTTGTGAGTTTGGATTTCATTGGTTTGGGTGAGTGAGATTTGAGTTGTAATCTCTTGTATTCTCCCCTCTTTTGATTAGTGGATTCCTCTTGCTGTCTTCTCCGTGGACGTAGGTCACACTGACCGAACCACGTTAAATACTGGTGTGCTGTTCTCTCTGTTTCTATCTTTTATATTGCTATCTGTCTCTCTATACTTGCCATCTCTTGTATTTGAAGCCCACTGCTCCAACAACATCAATGGAGAAGATGGTGTTTTATCTTGTACACAGCATGGGAGTTGTGGAAGCAATGAAACTCCAAGGTGTTCAATGGTGAGAGGGGGCTCTGTTAACGTGCTTTGCAGAAGTGTTCATGAACAAGTGCGAGGCCTTAAAGGGGGAAGCAATATATATTGGAGAACACTGGATTTGCTGGAACCTCTGATGTTATAAAGGTGAACACATCGTCTGGGAGAATGGCTCTGCAACTGTGACTTGTGTACTTGTTTTCCATTGAAATTTGATTGGGAAAACTTATAAAAAATTGAGGAGAAGATTACAAGTAATTGAACAAAAAAAATAAAAAATTACAAGTTGAACTCTCCTCTGAGATTTCTGCGAAAGTGTGCCGATGGGAGTCTGATCAGCGCGCGACCGTTTTGTCTCGTTGACGACGCGAGCGATCGATTTTCGAATGCTACTGCTTGAGAATTCCTTCTCGCCTGATTTTGGAGATTCCTTAAGAGGGAGGAAGGTCTTAGAGTATTAAAACCCTGAATTTAGAGAAGTAATTCTCTGAATTCCTTGAAAGTAAGGAAAAGTTAGCCTTGTTAATCAACTGAGCTTCTGTATGTTCAGCTTATTAGCTCTCTTCTTTACCAGCTTCTTAGCCCCGAGTTTATTCCAAGAGTGAGCTATTTATAAACTCTTAAGGAGTGTAACTACCCATAGAATTCAGAAAGGAATGATAACAGTCAGTTAGCCTCACACCAGAGGCTATTCTGAGCTTCGCGCGAGGCTATAACGCCTCGTGCGAAGCTAAGTACAAGTCGTATGCGAGGCTAGACAGGCTCGCGCGAGCCTAAAACTGGCCTTCTGACCCGGCCTTCTCCACTGAACGTGGGGCGAAGTGGGGTGGGTGTAACCGTCACTTAAAGTGGCATTAATCCTACTAACGTAGTAGGGTTAGCCTACTAAAAACTCGGTCTAGCATTGACCTAACAAACCCTCTCAAAGGGGCGCGGGAAGCTTCAAGCACAGCTGGGATTAACTTCACGCAAGGCTAGTACAGCTCCTTAGGCGAAGCTACAAGAAAGTTTCAGGCGAAGCTATAATTAACTTCAAGCGAAGCTAAAAATTAGCTCTTTTGCAGAGTTGTGTAAAGCTTCAAGCGAAGCTCTCAAGAGAAGCTTCAGGCGAAGCTAATATCTTAGCCCTTCAATAAGGCTATAAAGCTTCAAGCGAAGCTATTCTCTGGGCTATGCTTAGGCCTATTTACCGGCACTGGCGGAGCCAGGGGGTGGCACAGGGTGGCACGTGCCCCCCCGGGCCCGCAAGAAAAAACCCTCTAGTAGGGGGCCCCTACTATTATTTAACCCAGCCATTGGCAGCTAGGCTTTGAAATCCTAACAATAAATAATAGCTGGCAGCCAATAAATAACTTGGAAGAGGCTGAGAGCTGAAGCCTAACAGCCTCTCCTATTTTTTGCTCTCGTCGCTCGTTCTCGCTTGAAAATTAAAATCCAGGCTCCAGTCTCGCCGCTCATTCTCGCTTGAAAATTGAAATCCAGGCTCCAGGGCTAGGGTTTCTGATCTCGCTCGTGGCTTTTGCACTGGTCGAAGACTCGAAGTTCTTCCCCCAAATCTCCAATTAAGGTAAAAATTTCCATTCTCTCAATTTGTTCTTTTTATGCTTTTTGAGGTCTAAGTCTGATTCTTGATTATCAAGGGAATTTGGGGAGATATTGTTTCAGATCCTTGAACTTCTAGTCTTCTCAAAACACTTCCAAATTTTCAATCAAGTAAAAAAAAAAAAATACTTCCAATCATTTATCATCACCCTCGGCTTGCCCCCTCTCACCGTCACTGCCCTCGCTCTCACCGGCGTCACCGCCGGCTGCGCAAGCTCCATCATCGCATTCACCTTCTTCAGATGCTTCATCAACTTCAACTCTTAGATGCCATTTAATTACATCTATAAAAAAATTATAAACTCCGCCGCTGTCAGCCATGGAAGTCATAGATATATAGTCGACTTATAGTCCCTGTTAGTCGACTAATACGTTATGTAGTCGACTTGACCAAAGCCATAGTCGACTAATCCTGTGTCTCACTTGATATCAACTCTCTGTTTGTCCATTAGTCGACTTGACAGAATATACAGTCGACTAATAGACCCTTATAGTCGACTAACCCATTTCCCCTAGTCGACTCATCACTGGACTAGTCGACTTATAAAGAAGTTGTAGTCGACTTGGTTCAGTTATCCAGAAACCTGTCAGGCTGTCACTTGAGCTTATCTTGACCTAGTCGACTAATACCCAATAGTAGTCGACTACTCTTTGGAAATGTCTGCGCAATTTGAAAACTGATGTTGCATTGCATACTTTATTTGTAGAGGGATCTCCTTTTAGAAGGCGGAGAAGAGTCTACCATTCATAGACACAGTTTACAATAAGTACCATGCTTCTAATTGAAGTGTTTTTTATTTCTTGAAGTTATTGAATTGATTATCAATAGTAAATTTCATATTTTCATTATGCTTATGTTTGGATTTTGTTTTCTTTAATATGTAAGGAGTTTGATTTGCAAGTTATACTTTTGGAGTTGGATGTGCAGTTTCATACTGTAACAATCACTTTTATGCAATAGAATATTGGTTGAGAGATTTCAAGTTTGAGACCCCTCCCTTTCTCCTAGTATTTTAGAAAGAAAATCATTATTATTTAGTATTAAATATCCTTACAATTTTGATATTATTGCATGTTATTTTATGCCCCCCCAACTTTGAAATCCTGCCTACGCCACTGTTTACCGGTGATGCTTGGCTTGCTGTCTGCTTCACTGGATCAGTAAGTTTCAACTCATCGCTTGATCTCTGAGGATTGGTAGATTTTGGTCGTCAGCTTGTCCGCATCTTGTCTTTTGTAAACGCCAACAAGTTTGGATGCCGTTCAGACTGGTTGAAATACCACCTTAGTGAGTTTGTCTTTTTGGAATGTTAACGGTATTCAGAAATAAAATTGGAAGTGTATTACTCGCTTCTGGTTTATTTGTGATTATGGGTTAGCAGAAGAAGCGAAGTTGAGGGCTACTTGGGAAGCAATTCGTCTCGGGGGAGAGAGATTACGTAGGTATCAAATTTGGTTGGAGGGAGATGCTAGTTCGGTCAGTAAAGATCTACAGGGATGTCATGCTGAAGCTGACACTTTTGTGTTTCTGGAGGATGCACAAATGATGATCATAGGGATGGAGGTTTACAAAATTTCTCACATCTTTCGTGAAGAGAATAAATGTGCGAACTGGATGACGAAGTAGACTCGAGAGTGTGGATCACAAGGGGTGATGTTGGAAGATTTTCCCTCTGAGCTGATGAAGCTTGCTGAAGCAGATGCAATGGAGATCTACTGTGTGAGGCGATGAGTTCGTCTTGGCCTGAGGGTCTTATGTTAGCAAAAAAGGAAAAAAAAAAAGAATATATATATATATATATATATATAGGGGTTAATGTACCTCAGCCTGCGGGCTGAGAGAGTTTTCTCAGCCTGCGGGCGTGGCAACATCACCGCCCCACATCTGTTAAAACATTTGGCGGACAAAATCCTGTAAAATCCCGCCCAATTTAATGCCAGTCACCTCAACATTGTATTTTCCGAAAATACCCTCCATCACAACCTTTTACCTTATTGTAAAAAAAATAGTCTTCCAAAAAAATTTACGGCTCTAAAACTTCAACCGGCGGTTCTGATCCAATTAGTTCTTTTCCTTCAAAAATTTCATCCGTTTTTGAAAAAATTATTTGCAACTGATGGCGCCTAAGAAATCATCCGTCGAAAAAGGTACCACAAATTGATATTTTCAAAAATTTTTAGGGTTTTGAGTATTTTCATAGTTTTAAATTTTTCAAGATTTATTTCTGAAGTCGCATTTTTTTAAAATTTTTTTAAATATTGGAAACATGGTCGCAATTACGAAAAGAGATTTTCAAACTTTAGACGATAAAGGTCCTATTTTTTGAAAAGTTTTTATTATTTACTTCTATTTTTACTGTGTCGCAGTTCAGATCTGTGCGACTTTGGAAATTTTTTTTTTTTACCTTTCCTTGTAGACGAATGCGACGTTGGTCGCAGTATATGAAATTTACTTTTTTTCTCACATACTGACGACATGGGGGTCGCAGTTGTTTAAATCAGAGTTGTAGTCTCAAGTCATCACCAAGGTCGCAGTTTATTTTAAATAATATGTTTTTATCAAACTTGTGTCGCAGTTGTTTCTGTTTGAACTGTAGTCTTATGCGACCTTGGTCGCACTGTTGACTAGGGTCGCAGTTGTTCTGATTGCACTGTAGTCTTATGCGACCTTGATCGTAGTGCGACCCTGGTCGCAATGCGACCTTGGTCGCAGTACGTTCTAGGGTCGCAGTTGTTATTGATTGCACAGTAGTATTTTCTGACTTTTTCAATAATCATTGGTCTAAAGTGTTTAATTTTTCTTCCTACGTAGGTAAACAACAGATACAGGTTCGTCCTCTGAGATCAAGCATAAAACCAATGTGCCAGTTAATGAAGAAAATTAAGAAGTACATACCGGCAAATTTCGTAGAGGCGATGAAGAATACCCCATTTGGCCAAATCTTCATGGCGTTTTACAATGAAGAATTTGCGGCTGAAAAGGCTCTTAAATCAAACTTGGCCGTACTGCGTATTTTAGACCAGTATGACAGTAATACAAGGATCTTTACAATTGGGGGCAAAGAGATTGAGTTAACAGTGGAGGATGTTGCCCTTACTTTTGGTCTACCTGTCAATGGAGTAGATTTTGTGATGAATAAGACATGTACGCTGAAGGATAGAGGGGTTATAAAACATTTTTTCCCCAATATAAAGAAGATCACAAAAGTATCTATTGAAAATGCTTTGGATGATCTTCTTGTCAAGAGGAGGAGGAGGGATATATTAGATGTGACACAGGATGAACAATTTGAGCAGCAAATGTCTATGAAGGAAATTATAAGAGACATAAATAGACTTGCAGCTCAAGACTTTACCACATTAGTCATCCTGTACATGTCGGCCACTCTTTTCTTCTCTGGCAGTAAATGCACGGTGCCGTGGTATATTGTGGAACAGATTGCCAATATGCAACTGATGAGGACAATATGCTGGGCAAAAGCTGTTTGGCAATTCCTGATTGAGTCAATGAACATCTTCAGGCAAGCCACGTACGAGCTGCAAGGATGCTCCGTGCAAATTATTGTAAGTAGAAATCTGAAATTTGGCCAACATTGTATGAAATTTACCCATAAATTGAGAAAATTTGTGGAAACTAATTTATTTTTTAATTTTTGGCAGTATTGGCTGTGTGAGAGGGCACCTATTTTTGAGCAGAGGTCTGGTTTGGAGGAAAAAACCCCACGCGCAGTAAGATGGGACCTCCAAAATATTGGCAGATCTCTACTTGAAGTTGATCTAAAAAAGATTGACAGCAATATTGTAAGTTAAACTTCTTTTTATGTGTAGTACAAATAAAATGCGACCATAGTCGCAGTATTGAGTACCAAGGTCGCAGTTCGTTTTCTGCCTGACAAATAATGTGCGACCATGGTCGCATTCTCTTGAAAATACCCTTTTCAACAGAAATGCGACCATGGTCGCAGTGTTGAGCTGCATGTCTTGGCAGATAAATTTATGCACGACTGCGACCATGGTCGCAGTGTTGAGCTGCATGTCTTGGCAGATAAATTTATGCACGACAAACATACTGCGACCATGGTCGCAATCTTATCTAAAATATTTCATAAATAAACTGCGACCATGGTCGCAGTATCATTATTTCATTGTTTTATTTTTAGCTTACCTTTATTCTGTTTTTTTTCAGATTTTGAGTCGAATGGCCAACATCTCTAATGATGAAAAAATTATGGTTGGCCTTCCAGTTGAAGGGGAAGAGGATGAGGAAGAAGAAGCAGCAGAAGATGAAGATGAAGATGAAGGTGAAGAAAAAGAAGAAGAAGAAGGTGAAAGTGAAGGAGAAGGAGGCCATACATTGAATGAGGCTGACATCCCGGCGGAAAAGGAGCCAGATCAAGCTGAAACGAGTGAGCAAGAACCAATTTTTGAAGGTTATTTGCCACCTACACCGGATGATCAAGCAGCAGAAATAAAACGATTGAGGTCTGCAAATCAGCTCTTGAGAGATTATGTTTCTCAGCTTGAAAAAAAGATTGAAAATATGGAGACAGAGAAAAAAATCGAGGCTGAATTAAAATTAAAAAAAAGAAGAGAAAAAAAAGAGAAGAAAAACCAAAGAAGGCAACAGGAGAATAAAAGAAGGGAAGAGGAGGAGAATGAAAGGAGGAAGAGGGAAGAGGAAGAGAAAGAGAAGGAGAAGAAGAGGGAAGAAGAGAAGGAAAAGGAGAACAGGAGGAGAGAAGTGGAGGAGAAGGAGGAGAATAGAAGAAGGGAAGAGGAGGAGAATGAAAGGAGAATGAGGGAAGAAGAGGAGAAGAAGAAGAGGAGGGAAAAGGAGGAGAAGGAGAAGAGGAGGGGCAGGAGAGGAGGAGGAGGGAGGAGGAAGAGAATGAGAAGAAGAGGAGGAGGGCGCAGATGGAGAACAAAAGAATGAAGGAGCAGATGGAGAAGCAGGCTGAAGAGGAGAAGAAGAAAAAACTGGAAGAGGATAAAATCATGGGTTTTGAGTCTGTTTTAATTATTGCTGGGGAAGATATTCCAAGTTTTTCTCTGGATCTAAGTCAAATGACTCAAGAAATCCAAAGAGATAGAGCTTCTGAAGAAGAAATTCAAGAACATACTCCGCCTCAGAAGCAACCCTCAAAAGAAGCTGTTTTGGAAACCTCTAAAGGAACAATAGAAAGGGGAGTCAAAGAACGAAAGCGCGCTGAAAGAGATCGTGATGACTCCGACTTTGTTTATCCAAAACAGAAGAAGAAAAAAAATGAAAATCCTCTTCCACAGCCTGCGGCTGCGAGTTCTACCGCTGGTTTCGGCGACAAAGAGATTTCCTCCACATCGAGAGAATTGACCGAAACCACATCATACAGAATTCTGCAACCCCATCAACAAGATCTTATAAAAAAATTCTTCGACAAGTCCTACTCTGAGTAAGTTAATTCATATCCAAAAAACTTTCTGTTATACCTTTATATAAGAACAATTAAATTACTAACTTTGTTTTAAATATCTTGCAGTTCTACTGCGTATCAGGATACCAATAATTCAATCATCATTTCAAGGAATGACATTGAGGACCTGATGTTCAGTAAAGACTTAGATTCAAATGTAATTCATTTCTACATGCAGCATCTTGAGAAAAGAGAAGGATTAAAAAGCATATTCTTCCGAAGCGAAGCTTGGGTAAAAATCTACTTTCTCCTTTACGGTTTAATGTAATATCAACTCTGGAACAGATTACTAATATTCTCTATGTAGGCATAAATCATGTACTGCGACTAAGGTCGCAGTGAATAATTAAAATGTACTGCTACTAACACATGTACTGCGACCAAGGTCGCAGTTTATAATTAAAATGTATTGCTACTAACTCAGGTACTGCGACAAAATGTAACAGCTGCGACCTGCGACCAAGGTCGGATCTGCGACCAAGGTCGCAGTTTATAATTAAAATGTATTGCTACTAACTCAGGTACTGCGACAAAAAAGTAACAGATAAGAGCTGCGACCAAGGTCGGAGCTGCGACCAAGGTCGGAGATGCGACCAAGGTCGCAGTTTATAATTAAAATGTACTGCTACTAACTCATATACTGCGACTAAATAATATAGTGCGACTAAGGTCGCAGTTTAGAAATTTTTATTATATTTTAAATTCATTTTGTATTCGATTTAAAATTTTTTTCTTCTTGTCCGCAGCACGGTGTTGTAAATAAAATTGAAGATCTGGAAGGTCATTTCATCAAGCAGAAGCTGTTGAACAACTGGACAGCTGACGTGCAGTACATGTTCTTCCCGATCAATCACAAACATAGTGCCGACGAGCAGGGATTTCACTGGACCTTGCTGGTATTCGATTGCAGCACAGAAGAGTGGATTTTTTACAACTCTTTGGTCCCAGCTGACAAAAAAAGTAGTATAACAAACCTTTACAAAAATGATGCAAGAATAATGGTGAGTTGAAGTTTAATATTTTTGATTACTGGAAACTTGCAATTAATTTGATTAATACTAATTTTTTCCTATTGACATTGCAGAAAGATAGATTAATAGAGATTTTTCAGATTCATTTTAAAAAAAAAATGAGAAAAAATAAAATAAAATACGCAAAATGCCCCCAACAAGCAAACAGGTATATAAATTTTTGACATCTAATTTCATTACATATTTTATACTTTTTTTTGGTACAAAATCTAATTTCATTTAATGATTGCTCTATGGAAATTTCAGTGTTGATTGCGCTATATATGTATGCAAGTACATGGAAAGCATAGCGTCTGGGTATCATCTATCAGCTGTTGATGCTGTTACGGTTGCTGGTGTACAGAAACTAAGAAGTGAGCTTGCATACATGATGCTTGCAGATGTAGAGAAGAGTTGGGATGAAGAAACAGACATTGTACGACATATGACATTTGAAGACTGATAGTTGACAAATTATTGATATACCACAATTTTTTATAAATGTAAAAAATATTTCAAGTGCAATTCATTGCATAATTTTTTGTATTGATTTAATTTATACACATTTCTATACATTTATTTATTATAAGTTCCATTGATTATTTACAGTCTTCATTTGTTACAACTTGGTTTTTACTATTGCGTACTGATATTAGAAACAAACATGCCTTCAGTAATTGTGTTAATCAACAACAACACTGCGACATTGGTCGCTATGCGTGTTAATATAAAGGAAAAAAACTACCTAACGTACTGCGACTTTGGTCGCAGTTGATAGCCGCAGCCTTAGTAAAAAGCTGAAACGATTTTGGACGCAGTTGATGGCGGCAATGTTTAATCAACAACAACACTGCGACATTGATCGCTATGCGTGTTAATATAAAGGAAAAAAACTACCTAACGTACTGCGACTTTGGTCGCAGTTGATAGCCGCAGCCTAGTAAAATACAATGCGACTTTGGTCGCAGTTGATGGCGGCAATGTTTTAATCAACAACAACACTGCGACATTGGTCGCTATGCGTGTTAATATAAAGGAAAAAAAGTACCTATCGTACTGCGACTTTGGTCGCAGTACATGTAATGCGACCCTAGATTGAAGTTGTTGGCCATCTTTATCAATAACAACACTGCGACCTTGGTTGCGATTAACCATGTACAACGAGACAAAGTCTCTGACTACATTATAAACAAAAAAAATTAAACTATAAAGTAGCATTAAAACTTTAAAGTACAACTACAAACAAAAATAATACAGTAGAAATCAAAGCATGATAATAAATCTGATTATAATTACACGCCAGTGTCAGAAATCAACTTAATCTCTCTACACTGTGCGACCCTGGTCGCACTTCATAAAAAAAATTGAAGTCTTTGTTCCTTCGAGATGGAAGCAACCCAAAGCTACTTCTTCTGCCAAAAAAAATTAAATAGTAAGAATTTTTAAGATTAATCGTTAGAAAAAAAAATTATTAACAGGTTTAATGTAATACCAATAACGGACAACCAGTCCTGTAATGGCCCAGCTCTTGGCAGTTACCACATCTTCGATGCTTAACTTCCTTCTGAGAAATAGAATCTTCAAAACCAGACTTAAACCTGGATGCAGCTCTAGGCCTCCCCTTGGTTGGTACAGGACCAATTGGATCACGTATATTCAATTCTTCACCATCACTCAATACGACAACGGATCCACTGGAACCAACCGCAGTTTTAGGCTGTGATGAACGATCATTTCCTGACATTGCTCTGTATTCTCTAGTTGTATCTTGGGCAAAACTTTCCAAAACTGCCTCCAACTTTGAAATATTTTCATCAGAATCAGCGACCATGTTCACAATTGCATTAAATTTTGAATGAACTGTCAACAATCTAGCCGTCCGTGGAGTGCCTTGACTGGGAAAAAGCCTCATGCCATTTTCAATTGCAATGTTTTTGTAACGAGCATCCAACCTCCATCTCTGAAGTATATATGATTCCGGTATATGTGTAACGTGATTGCGCCACAAAATACACAGAATATGTCCACATAGGATACCCTCTGTTTCAAATAACGAGCAACTGCAAGAAACATGAAGTTCCTCTCGTTTATCATAACTGACCTTTTCCCACCTGTCTTTTGGTTCTGAAAAATTACCAACCAAATATATTGATCCAGGTTTGTCATGTTCCACCTCTTCTGAAAACAGTGTAATTACAACTGCCCATTCATTTTGGAACAACTGAAAAATCTTCGGTGTATACAACTTCGAAACCTGTATCTCATATGGATTGGATGTACAATTGGGCACAGAATTCAAACCCCTAAAATCTTGAAGAGATTCAGATGCACGACGGGAAGCAACGGCTTTATCATATTGGTGAACAAATTCCACTAGTTTAGTGTTTGAGTTAACAAAACCATCAAAGAAGGAATTAATACTCTCGGACCTCTGACTGGTTGTCATTCCAGCACAGAAAACATCCTTCAGATATGCATTAACCCAGTGTCCACGAAGCCTGTACATCTTCATCAACCAACTGTCATCTTCTTCTTCTAACTGATATTTTTCACTCATCAGACGCCATCTTTCCTCACAAGTCCTTATATCGCGGGAGGTGTACCAAGCATGAAAATCGGAGACCATATCTTCTCCATACTTGTTTGCCATTGGGATTTGTTGCTCGGCAATATGTTTCCGCACATGCCAGAAACAGTAACGATGCCGAGAAGTTGGGAAAACAATCTTGATGGCGTCACCAATCTGCGCATCCTGATCAGTAATAATCAGCTTGGGTTCAACTCCATGCATGCACTTGAGCCATTTTTGGAATAACCAAACAAAAGTATCCCTCTGCTCATCAGCAAGCAAAGCACAGCCGAACAAAATTGACTGCGGTGATGATTTACTCCAGTGAATGGAGCAAATGGCAAGCTCAAGTGATTAGTTCTGTATGTGGTGTCAAAAACGATCACATCACAGAAGGTAAGATACGAGGAAATAGCTCTTCCATCAGCCCAAAAAATGCTTCTCAGTGTGCCCGCGTTATCGACTTCACTTGAAAAGAAGAATTCTGGATCGGTCTCGGCTTTCTCTTGAAAATATTTAATAATAGCAATAAACTCATCACCGCAGTTATTTCTACATTGACGAGTGAAATCGATAACTTGTTGAGGGCGCACTTCTTCAAAGCCTTCTCCCTGGCTCATTGCATTCACAACGCGGGAAATATTTGAAGGCCGCATTCCAACATCAACCAGATTGCTCATAATGCTTCTGCTAATTGTTGAACGATGAGACTGGTGAGAGTAATGGTGATGTACCTTATCAGGGCTAGACAATTCATGTGAATGAGTATCAACAAATTTTGTGATAACCCAATATCGACTTGAGTCCGAAAATAAACGAAGACGGATATGCATCTCAGCAGGACAACCTACTCTAGTGTTAACTCGACGATGCACTGTAAGCCCATCTTGTCTTTTGTCACATAATTTCTTCAGACCTTCCTTGTTGCAGCAAAATTTTCTGTAAATAATCTCATGTGGAGGCTTCCGTGACTTATCTGTACCTTTCTTCTCACGCTAAAATCTCTATTCCTTGCAAAAGAATTGTAGAAATTGTATGCTTCCATATGCGACAAGAACTGTTTCCCTAAAAACTTATCTGAGCTTCCAGACATTTCTCCATGTGCATTCATATCCTACCAAAAAAAAAATTACACCAATTAAATGAATAAAATATAAGTTATATAAATGCGACCAAGGTCGCATAACAGATGAAAAATAATTTACTTCTTATCAATTACTGCGACCAAGGTCGCAGTTAACCGTATGAGAAGAAATCTATATTACTTCTTATTCAAGACTGCCACCAAAGTCGCAGTTATGAAATCTATAATACTCCTTATTAAAGACTGCGACCTAAGTCGCAGTTATCAGTATGTGAATAAATCTATATTATTCCTTATTAGATCGCAGTTATCCGCATGTGAAGAAATCTATATTACTCCTTACTAAAGACTATGACCTAAGTCGCAGTTATCCGTATGTGAAGAAATCTATATTACTCCTTATTAAAGACTGCGACCTAAAACGCATACCCTAGAAAAAAAGAATTCACAGCCGGAGATTATTTTCAAATAAGATTGCGACCGAATATTAAAACGGTCGCAGTACCTCATAGTCTAAAGAGAAAAAAAATCAATATTTCAAAAATTGTTTTTAAAATATATATAAACAATAAAAACCTGTTGATCGGCATGCAGAGATGTCAACCCTTCAAGATTTTCAATATTCTGAGAGAAAGTAGATCCACATGTAATATCTTCCAAATTAAGATCGTCGGTATACTGCTCAGACGTCGACATTAAAGCTTTTTGAAAAAAAAATTGATCTAAAAAGATTTTATATTTTCAGAAAAAAAGTTTATCGCAGACTGAAAAGATGAAACTATATCTTTCAAAAGAGGTCAGGAAAATAGGGTGAAAAGTAATTTATATAGAATACCCTATAAAGAGCGGCAAAAAAAAGGGGGGAAAAATAATAATAAACAATAATCAAGGGAACGCTCTAAGAGTTGCTTTTCATAAGGGGTATTTGGTAATTTAACAGTCGCCTAAAAGCGTGCCGCAACTCAGTGACGTGACAATTTGAGCCACGTCAGCGCAGGCTGAGAGAGTTTTCTCAGCCTGCCGGCTGATATCCATTTTTCTATATATATATATATATATATATATATATATATATATATATATATGGGGTTTCTGTACCTCAACCGCCAGCTGAGAGAGTTGCTCAGTCGGCGGTGACGTGGCCCAGTCTATGCCACATATCGGTGGCAATATATAGGCGCTAAAAAAATTCAAAAATGCCGCCTAAATAACCGTCAATCACGTTAACCAAAATAGCCATATTTTTACTTTTAACCTAGTAAAAATTCATCCACAACAAATTTTTCTTCAGAGAAATTCTCGTTGAATTTATCTGCAGTTATAAATTTTCTAATCATCAACATTGAAATATAAAGTGAAAACAAAGATCGGATCAAGATGATATGTAAGAAAAGCAGCAGCCAAAAAAGGTAAAAATCACACGTGAAACCTAAAAAATTGGTTGAAATATATAATTTTTTATTATTTATTTTTGCATTATTTTCAATTCATATATGTTTAACTGAAATAAATAGGAAAATGAAATTTGATATAGGGTAGCCGTATAATTTTTTTGCATTACAAATTTACAGTGTAAAAAAAATACAAATGTACAGCATAAAAAAATAATGAAATACACAGATATTTTATAAATCTAATATTCTCATAACTACTGCAATATTTGCAGATTGTTAGACAATATTTCATGCAATTTTTAATGAACTACGATTATAATCGATCTTGAGACTAAGAAATATTTCATTCTCAATGTACATTATAACTACGACGAAGGTCGTAGTACACATGCATTCAGATATTATCAAAATATATTAACAATGCGACTATGATCGCAATCCTAGTATAACACAACTTTCAATCCTATATCATGAGTATGATCCTAGTCGCAGACCTTAAAATCATGTCAACGGTAATATAGAAAAACCTTAGTCACAATCCTTACTACACAGTGATAAAATTCAAACGGATAATGAACAAAACATGCATAGAAATAATAAACGAAACATGTTATCGTTAAGCACTACCAACATAGTTACAGTCCTTATTCGCATGCCACATATAACAGAATTTTGAACGTCTATAAAATGCAATAAAGGTCGCAGTCCTAACAACAATCAGATCTAACAAAGTAGATTAGCTATGCGACCGTTCGAGCAGTCCGTGTATATCATAAGATAAAATACTATATTAATTACTCCGACATAATTGCAGTAATTAATATCCTATCTACCGTGATATTATAACAGTATCAAAAAAGAGGTGCACTAAAATTAATCTCAATGGCACCATACGAAATTTACATATATAGAAAAAATATTCTATAAAAAGCTAATTTGTAGTTCACATCATAAATTTTGAAAAAAGGATACTCTTTGAATTTTCCCACCATAATTATTTCAATTAAATATATAATTTCTTTTTATCTCTTTTTCGAATACTCAACCGTCACCTCTAATACTTATTATTACTATTTACATCGTTTCACATTATTGGCCTTTTTGTAGCGCCTGTAAGTAATGTATTTTAAAAATCTCATATCTAAAAAAATTTGTACTCTTCTTCTTTAATTTGATTTCTAAATTTTCTGAAATAATTTATTCTTAAATCATGTCTTTCCCATCTTCTTTCTTTGAACACTCTGATTTTAACTTCAATCATTTTTCTACTGGTCCTATTTCTTCAAGGAATACTAGTGAATCTGATGGCCGTCTAAACTTAACTCCTTTTGACTATCTAACTACATCAAATAATGGTACTTATAATCCTCCTATTCAAGAGGATAATCAAGTTTTCATTGGGCCCAATGAGGAACTTATTGAAAGTACACCCAGAGGGAGGTGAATAGGTGTAAGGCTAATCTATGACAAATAATGCGGAATTTAAAAACTAATTGCAACACACTTAGTGTAATCAAAGAGTGTAACCAAATTTCCAGTGAAGGGCTTTGAACTAACTCCTCTTGATTCCTCTGAATAAGAGTTGAAGTGCTATATGAAGCTCTCTTAGTTGAACACAAATGAGACACACAAACAAACCAAGCATATATGAATGATATAACAATATGAATCAATGCAAGATAAATAAGAGAGAGTTAGAGAAAGTGGATCAAACGCAAACATAAGGATATGTTTCGAGTTTCGAGCACCCAGCTCTACGTCCCCGCCTTCACACAGAAGGATATCGACTAACTCGTCCACACAGGACTTCCCACACAGAGAACCTCCACTGAAGATTTGGGTAAATACAATTTGGGAGTACGCAACTCCTCTCTCCAACAATACAACCTCTCACTAGAGGCAAGACACAAAGCCAACACAAGATCAACCTCTCTTATTAGAGAGATACCAACAAACTCAATCACCTCTACACTTAGAGGGATACCAAACCCAATTGCACAACCTCCTCTACACTTAGAGAGAAAGGCACAAAGCCAAGTAAAGATAAGGGTTTACAACACTTGGTGATTTCAACAAAGCACAAACCAATTCTTTCTCACAAAAACAAGATCTTATAGATATGATAGCTCAAGTGTAAGAATATAAAGAGTTTGAAAGACAAAACACAAAGAAAAATACTTGAGAAAATAACTAAAAATGAAGATCAAAACCAGTATCCCAAATATCCTATTTTTCTTTGATTTTTCCAACCCTTTAAAAATAAATAAAGATGAAATCTTTGAACCAAAAACTCTTTTAAAACTTGTTATTAAAACACTTAAGAAAATGGGATTTTTACTCTTGAAAAACTTGTTAAAAACCAACTCAACTATGGGGTATTTATAGCCCATAACAAATCAGCCCGTTGGCAGCTGGAAAGGGCAGAATTGCCCTTCTGCTCGACCGACCGGTCGACAGGCCAACGGTCAGATTTCTGACCGTTGTGCCTTCGGTCGACCGCCCGGTCGACCGGGCCTGAAACCAGATAGCAACGGCTCTCTGGTCGGTCGACCGCCCTATGATCGGGACAGGATACAAAGAGCAACAGCTCTCTGCCGGTCGACCGGGGCCATTTCCAGATAGCAAAGCTTTCTGGCGGTCGACCGGCCTTCCTGCCTGGGCTGCATGCACGTCTGTGCACGTCGGTCCACCGACTTCTGTCTCGGTCGATCGGTCCGGTCGACCGGCAGACAGCCTGGTCCAACATTAAGGGATTGAAAACTTGAGTTTTTTTTTCTATTTAATCCCATAAACTCATATAAATTTCACAAAAATCAGTTCTTATTAGATCTTTGAAATATAAATATGTGTGAAAAAAATTCAACACATATTTTAAATAATTTGAACCATTTTTGTGTTCTTGAAAATTTGCTATAAGCTAAAAGCTGTATTTTCCAAAAATTGAATTTTTGAAATGGAAATCCGATTTTTCTAAAACACATGTAAATACAAAAACATGATATTTAAACAACTTTAAAGCATATTATATATGGATAGAATCCAATATACATGAAAGATATTATATCTATGTTATTGACATAAAAACAAAGATTGGTTAAACCGAAAAACTAAAACACATAAAACTTTAAATTTTTTGTGTGTGTTGTGAACTTGAGCATATCAACACTATCTAATCTTTACAACAGGTCTAAATAATTTTAAACTAAATACAAACCGAAGTCTTCTTATAGAACTCCGTCTCCAAGTCGACTCGATCCAATTGTGATCCACCGAGCTTGACTCCAACCTAGTGCTAGATGTGAACTTGACGCTCGAGCTCTTAAATCACCATGTGAAAGGTGCAAAACACCTTTGTTGAAGCTAATCACCTGCTAATATCTTGATCAAATATCTGAAACTAAATATTACAAGATTATTAGTAAACTATAACTACATGAGTTAATCATCATCAAAACTAGAGTGAAGGGCCTCTGGGCCAACACTTATTCCTCTGCCACTTTACAAAGACATGCTTGATGAAAGCATATCCTCTGATGCTGAAAACACGTTTTTTTGAGTCATATCCTCTGAAGGTTCTTCTCGATATGGATCAGAAGAAGAGCTTGATACAAATGATTCATTTTGAAATTGTATCAACGAACCAAAGTACCATCAAAAAGAGAAGGAAAGCGAAGAGAACAGTGATCCAGTCGACGAGGGAGAAGATGAGGCAAGAAATAATGAAGAGAAAGACGAGGAGAATGAAAACGATGAATCTGCTTATGATGGTTATGATGATGAGGACTAGAATTTTCTGGTCTTCTGATATTCACCTTATTTTTGTCTTTTTTAAGAGTTTTTAATGTTTTTTTTTTGTAAGATCTCTTTTTGACCAAATTATATTAAATAAAATTTACTTCTATCTGAAAATAATCTTTCATATTTTTAAAATACAAGTAAAGTTTGTTTCATTTATGCATTTTAATTCACAGTGACCACAGGACTTTAAGTGGTTTTATAAATACGGCTACCATGGTTGCGGACCTAATATATTGCCCTTAAATATTGGTATCATACAATAAGAAATATAATCATTCACTACGGAACAATATAAATCTTTTATTAAGAAGTTAACTATGAACACACTCTGTGATTATAAATAAAAAGTTATTAGTTTTGCATCTCAACTGCGACCATAATCGCAGTCCTGACAAAACAGTTTGATCGTTGTACATCAATCAGGTTAAAAACTGCGACCATAGTCGCATTCCAAAGTTAACTAAATCAAAAGTTGATACTGCGATCATGATCGCAATCATCTCAGATCAGTATATTTCACTGTATATCACAAATTAAAAAAACTGCGACTACGATTGTAGTGTGTAATACAAATAAAAAGTTCTTCTCGTGCGTGAAAAAGAGTTAACAGCCGTAGTGAAGAACAAATATATAAAATCATAAGTAAACTGCGACTATAATCGTAGTCCATATTCACCATTTTTACTTTTAACCTAGCAAAAAAACTCATTCACAATATGCTATCGCTAAGCACTGCGAGCATAGTCCTAGTCCTTATTCGCATGCCACATGTAACATAATTTTGATCGTTTATATGTGGCATGCGAATAAGTAAACTGCGACTATGATCGCAGTCAGTAAAATTATTGCAGATCATATCATAAATTTCTGCAAAAAAGAAATTATTTGTATATCAATTAAGCACAAAAAATGACATATCTATGATTTCTATATGATACAATCCTAATATAATTGTAGACTACGACTAAGGTCGCTTTTAAAATAATTGAAAAATTATTTTATTGAACACTACGAACTTAGTTGCATTCTTGAAAATCATAACATCTGCTATAAAAAAAACTAATAAAGAAGTATTCAAATTTGTTTCGTTCATTGATGAAGTCGCACTTGAAGAAACCTGATTCATATTCAGTTAGAAAGAAAAGTGAGCGGGCTGGCAGCGAGATAGGGTTCCCGTATGTGAATTATGATAAAAGATTACCCAGCAGGGCGAGAGAAATCTAATACATATATAAAAGATGTAACGCCCCGATCCTGCGGGTACGGGGACGTCACTGCGACGTATATACGCAGGTCAGAAATACCCTCACGTATATACGCTAAGCATCAGTACAGGCAAGAATCAGAGTACGGAAGCAAGTGGTGCATTATACATTCCAACATATGAGTACAATTACAAAGTTATCACCGGAGGTGATCCAATATTACATGAATATTACATCACTGATATGCGCAATTGCGAGATTACAAAGAGATGTACAAGTATGAACAGTATAAAAGGGCACTCACGAGTTTACAAAAGGAAAACTCGAGAGGCACACAGGGGGCCTGGAAGGATAGAGCTCTGGGCGGTCTGCTGGAGATCCACGCTACCGCTGCGCCACTCTGATCAGCAACTGGGATTCTGCAAGCTCCAAGCTCCAGGACCTGGACATGAGAATCCAGAGGAGTCAGATGAAACTCCCCAGGCGAGTGGTGAAGCAAAAGCCAAGTGGCGAGCAAGGGTAAGTATAAGTAAAGCGATAAATCAAATAAAGCCGAGGACGAGCAAATCTGATTGTATGGTTTCAGATCACGGCTCCATAAGACTAGTACGTCGAAGGAATAATCCAAACAAGGAAACCCTCATCTATATACCCTTATCTTATGTCACCATAATCTAAGCACATACAACCCGACTGTACTCAGGGCATGATAAGATAATGAACAGGAGGCAAGTGGATACAAGGGATAAGGCAGAGTATGAGCAGCTAATATAATAATAATCATAAAACCGGAAATCCGATGTAAAATCCAGTACAAGCAAATATGGTGAGGCATATCACAGATTCATAGCCGTTTAAGTTGCAGGCTTCAGTATGCGTCCCATTCCACATACCTCTACTTACAACTTAAAGAGCCGGTTATTATTATTATTATTACTCGTCTTACCCTGATATCTAGCTATGTGAACTAGCGTCCCAGCACACATAGATCCATATCCGAGTAAAGCAAGGTTGTTATTGGAAACCAGCGGGGGTATCAACGAACTATGTTTACAGTGGGTCCCGTACATACCCGGGACCACGGCCCAGGATTGTTCCGTTGCTTGGTGACGGAACCCGCCGCAAGGCAAACAGGAGGGACTTATGTATGCCCTTATCATGATGGTACCAGGAAGGAGGGAGCCAGCACTCCCCTCGGTCGCCTGGAGGCCCACAGGTCAGACCGGAAGTTTTAGTTGCACAACATGCCTAATACCACTGTAACACGAACACATATTGATAGCCGCGAGTTCCCCCCGACCCGATGCAAGTTGTTCCTTTTATGATTTATTAGGTAATTATCAATTTACGGGAATAACAGGTGCAAGACATGATCAGGAGTTCAGGAGTTCAGGTCACTGTATATAATACAGGAATACAAGATTCAGGTCACTGCATGTAATGCAGGAATACAAGATTCAGGTCACTGCATGTAATGCAGGAATACATTCCCGTAAATGTGATAATCACAGGTCAAGGTGGAAGGTTGGAGAAGAAAATGGAAGAATGGAGAAGTTTGGAGAATTTGGTGGAAAGAAAAGAAAGGAAAGAAAAAGGAAAAAGGAAAAGAAATGAAAAGGGAAGATATTCTCTTGGAAGAAAAAGTGAAAATAATTAGAGTGGCGGATTCCCGGGATTCGGTTGCGGATGCGGAAAACTTTCGGGAAAATACCGAAATCGTCCCGAAATCAAGTATCTCGGAACGACCCGCAAAAATTCTCAAAAATCAAGAATATTATTTTAAGAATCATGGTGAAATTCGTTTTAAGAAATACTTTATAGTTTTTAAATTAAAAATCCTGGAATCTGCCGCCAATATCGGTCGGCACCGAATCTGGCAGAAATCCGATAAATTCTGAAAATGCTCAGAAAATGAATTAAGATAGTAAATATTATTCTAAGAAAATATGTGAAAGCGGTTTCTCAAAATTTGACTCCATTTGGAAATTAAAAATCTAGAAGTCGGTCAGCGGTGCTGGTCGACACCGGTTTTGAAGATTTTTCATTTTAATTCAGAAAAATTCCAGAAAATCATAGAAAATCTAAAATATGAGAAAATAATATTTGAAACTAAAATCGGTCAAATCTGATTACCGAAAAGACCAAATTGAGTAATACACTAGGATCGGGTCCCCGGTTCAGAGAAGGGCAGACTCTTAGTCCACGAATCCGGATCCAAGACAAAACGATCATATAAACAATTCATAATACAAAACAAATACAGGAAGTAAATCGAAAAATACGATCGAAAAATCTGAATACGCAACTAAGTACGTATTCTGGGAGCGGGGTGTTACAAAAGATTACCCAGCAGGATCTTTTAGTAATTTATTTATTTCTAAAAGCGGGAACCCTTAAAAATTACCTAGTTTTGTAGCACATATTACGCCACATCACCGCCGGCTGAGGGACACTCTCAGCTGTCAGCTGATATACATTTTTCTGTATATATATATATATATATATATATATATATATATATATATATATATATATATATAAGATCAATTTAAAGGAGTGATATTCATCTCATTAATTAGCATGTTCTTAATCAATTTGATTGTTGCAAACTTTTTACATGTTTAATCTTCAGAGGCTTTTAATTTGCAATTGAACTGTGTCTGATGAAAATTGTTTAAACATGTTACGTCAATCATGAGTTTAGATATGTTGTTTTAAATGATACGAATTATCTGTTTAAAAGACTATATTTTGATTAAGCAGTTATAGCTTCCCATATAATTTCTAGCATCCAGTAAAATCTAATCTAAATGGTGGGTTTTGTTGGAGATTCCATCCAAAATAAATAAATCAAACTACTTTTAAATACAGGAAAGTACAGAAAATTCCCCCCAGCTTTTAATGACCATTTTTTTCAATATTAAATAAAAAGGACAAAGGTCATGGTACTGAAATATAAGCATATAAATGTACCAACATATACATAGGACAAGGGATCAGCACTAGAAAGAGCATCACTTGGTGAGATTCAAGTGCATTCTTGCAACAAGCAAACAAGAAGCATAAACAATTATTATCATGTATTTTATAAGAGGATGTGTGTACAATTTGATCGTATATGTGCCATCAATGATCAAATCAAAACCTTGGGTCTGCAGCTAGCAATTGCCATTGTATATTCTCAAAGGACAAGGAGAGCAAGTGCTCTTTGAGTGGCAACAATGATGCATGCCTGAAACATTTTGCACCTAACTCCCCAACAAAATTCTAAATTGCCCACCTCACATTTATTTAAAAAATTGTAAGGTTGTTTTGCCTTGCATTCCACATTGCCAACAAACATAGTCAAGAACCTACAATTTTATGTTTAAGAGGTGTATGAACTGCTTTGGGCGCCCTGACGTGGCAACAATAAAATAAAGATAGAGAGAGAAATATCTCCGGAGATAAAAGAAGGATCTCTTTCTGTGTCTTCCTTAACTCACTTTTTCTCCTCTGTAAAAATATCAAATTGTATGTTCTCATGAAATGGGCACCTTTCTTTTTATATATAAAGAGTCATTGTGATCTATGTAGGAGTGTTATCGGATGTGAATTATTCACGAATATCCGCATCTGAATTCGCTTCTTACCCGAAGAAGCAACGCAAGGTCGGAGTGGCTCCGAGAAGCAATGCGAGGTCGGAGTGTTCTCGAGTAGCGGAGTGACTCCGACGAGCCAGTATGAGGTCGGGGTATTCCCGAGTAGCGGAGTGACTCCGACGAGCCAGTACGAGGTCAAAGTGTTCGCGAGTAGCATAGTGGCTCCGAGAAGGCAATACGAGGTCAGAGTGTTCTCGAGAAGCTTAGTGACTCCGAGAAGGCAACACAAGATCGGAGTGTTCCCGAGTAGTTGTGTAGTAGAGCTGTTGTGCGTTCTTAAACGCTGTGCTTGAAGCAATATTTGGCCTACTCCGGTGTAAGGATCCCAAAGTCAAATTATTCCTAGGAACAACAGTTGAAGACTCTAGTGTGCATCAACCAGATTCTTCGGTGATCTCCTCGATCTGATCAGACAAGTGTCCTCTTCGATCAGACGCAAGACAGGACTCTACTTGCTATATGAACACACTCTTGTTAATTTAGTGATCTTCTATTTTTTGTCATATCCCAAATGAACTACAAGAGAGCTTATTTATATGACTTCTCTAGCAACTCAAGGGTCACAATCGCTTAATGAGGGTAGCTCAATGGCTTTTCTAGATTCAATGAATTTAGTATAAGAGTCACCAACTCATAATGAAAGAAGTCAAAGGTAAGTCCATATTTAATGAATATAGCCCAACGATCATTATTCCCTTTAATGCTCTTTTAATGAGAGAAGCTCAAAGAGTTACCAACTCATAACTAAGGAATTCCAAGCGTGCTGTGTCCAGATTCAATGTAAGAAGTCCAAGGGTCCTTCTTGCATTAATCAAATCTAGCCCACGTGCATTCAACTAAATTACACTTATGGGAAATTATTAGTTAAAATAATTTATTGTGACAAAAAAATAAATATTACTAATATATATATAATTTGAAAACTTTTTTATATTTTGAAAAATCTAATTTTGCACAAAACATCAAACACATATACATAGGGCGTGTTTGTTTCGCCGCAAAACGCAAGTCGTAAAACTTTTTTTCCATTTTTCGTTGTTTGTTTCGCTGAAAAACAAGTTGCAAAATACAACTCTTCTTTTCCCACTTGTAGTTGCTACAGTTAAATTTGCGGTCATGTAAATCTCACTTTTACACTCATATTTTCCTACTTGCAGTTGCTACAGTTATTTTGTGGTCATGTAACTATCACTTGTAATACACTTACAGTTCAAAACAGTTACTTGATAATCAATATATAATTTAATATTATTAAATATTTAATATTTTAAATAGTGTTAAATTTCTTATTTAATTATTAATTATTTTATATTTTTAATCTTTAATTTTTTTATTGTTTTTAATATTGTTTTAATATCTAATATTTACTATTTTAATTTAATATTTTTATTTAATATTTTATTTAATACTTTATTATTTTATTAATACTTATTCCATTTTTTATTATTTTATTTAGAGTTAATATTTTATTAATATAACAATATTATACTTTACTATATATTTAATTATTTATTTTTTAATATAAAAAAATACTTTATTAATATCATAATATATTTTATTATTATATTAATATTTTATTATGTTAATATTGTAATAATAATTCAGTATAATAATACTATAATGATAATTTATTATTAAATTATAATTATATTTTACTTTGTTAATTTTATATTTCTATAATATTACAATAATATTATAATAAAATTTATATTATAATAATTTTCAAGTATTTTTAATATTATAATATTATAACTATATTTTATTATTTTTGTAAGATTTTTTAATATTTATATTTTATTAATGTTCTTTAGATTTTCTTAAAATTTTGTATTATTTATTTAGTTAATATTTTAGTAATATTTTACTATTTATACTAATATTTTACTAATATTATTGTTATAAATAAAATATTAAGATTATTAATTTTTTATCTCAAATTTATTAATACAATTTAATTTGTAATAGTAGATTTAATTTAATAGTATTTATAATATTTAAATCACTGCTACAGTTAATTTTGTGGTCAACTTTTTCACTTACACTTTTACATTACCAACCAAACACCGTAAAACACAATATACTTTACCATTTACACTTTCACTTTATCAACCAAACACCGTAAAATACAATATACTTTTTCATTTACACTTCACTTTATCAACCAAACACCTTAAAACACAATATATTTTCTCTGCTACAGTTCACTTTTTCCATTCTCATTTTACGACTTACGACTTGCGACGTTTTGCAACGAAACAAACAGGCCCATAATCTAATGGGAATAAGGGATCAGCACAGGAAAGAGCATCACCCGGTAACATCGGCGGACCCATTAGTGGGCTTGTAGCCCGGCCCATTTTTTTATATATAGGCTTAATCTTATTTTTATTTTTATTCTTTTTCATATATTGTGTTAGACCCCTTTCTATTTTGACTTTTTTTAGCAAATTTATTTCTAGTTCCACTCCTGATTTAGTGGAGAATACGTTTTATTCTTTTGATAAATTCATATAATTCATAAGTATATGTTATAAAAAGTTACAGCCCACCTCAGAATTTTTTCCTGATTCCGCCTCTACCCGGTATGATTCAAGTGCATTCTTGCAACTAGCTAACAATAAGCATAAACAATCATCATCATATATTTATAAGAGGATGTTTGTACAATTTGATCGTATATGTGCCCTCCATCATCAAATCCAAGCCTTGGGTCTGCAGCTAGCAATTGCATGGTATACTCTCAAAGACAGAGAGCAAGTGCTCTTTGAGTGGCAACAACGATGTAGGCCAGCAACATTTTGCACCTAACTCCCCAACAAAATTCTAAATTACCCACCTCACATTTATTTAAAAAAATTGCAAGGTGGTTTTGCCTTGCATTTCACGTTGCAAACAAAAGAAGATACACAGTCAAGAACCTACAATTTTATGTTTAAGAAGCGTATGAGCTGCCTTGGAGCACTTTCAGCCACAGAAGCACTTTCACCGCTGTGGCTGAGCAAAAGGCACAGCGGTAAGTTTTTGATAAAAATCACTGTTAGAGTGATTTCATCAGGCGTTGAGCTCAGGCTCCTCTTACCTGTGTTTGAAATCGGGTAGCATAGAGCCCACCATTGAAGAAGTTATTTTTATAAAATTCGTGTGAGGCCCTAACATTGCTCGAAGAGGTTGTTTTTTACAAGATTCGTGTGAGATCTTAACATTGCCCGAGCAAAAAAATGAGCGGTGAAAGTGCTGTAACACCGAACATGGCAACAATAAGATAAAGATAGAGAGAGAAATATCCTGAGAGATAAAATAAGGAATTCCCTATTTGTCTTCCGTAACTCCACTCTTTTTCTCCTCTAAAAAAAATATCAAATCGTATGTTCTCATAATTCGGCCATCTTCTCTTTTATAAAGAATCATTGTGATCCATGGTACCCATAACCATTTACCGTTTCGCTGACTGCACCTAACAAACAGTCGTAGGAAAACATCAAAAGTTATGAGATGATCCGGATCTTTCAAATAATGAAGTGTCTGTTTGGTTGTCCTAACTGGTCATAATTCGTAGTTGTAATTGGTAAAGTCTTTTACAATTGTAAATGAGTTACATGTATGTAAATTTTACGGTATTTGGTGGGTAATATAAAATTGTAAAGTGGGAAAGTGTATTGTACTTTACGGTGTTTGGTTGTCGTAATGTATAAGTCGTAAGTGAAAAAGTTGACCACAAAATTAACTATTTGGTGATTTTAAAAGTTTTAATACTGCAAATAAATATTAAAAAAGTTAAATATTAAAAAATTTTAATATTAATATAAAAAAATAATACAAATTTGTATGACCACAAAATTAACTGTAACTGAGCTGTAAGTGAGTGATAACTGGGTTGCAAGTGAGTGTTAGTTGAGTTACGTAAGTGTTTTACGAATTACGGTCCAAACAAACGCCGTAGTTGTAACTGGGTAGTAAGTCATTTACGAATTACAGAATTTTACGCGAAACAAACGGCCCCTTAATTGTAAAAGGAGATTTTTTTTTTCAAATTTGTTTGTACTTTGCCACCATCATCAGTGAGCGTGAAAGCTGATCGTATGTCTCTTGAACATGCAAGTAAATACAGTATAGGGCGCGTACGAAAAATATTACTAGCAAGAGGAATACTTCTCTACCTAAAAAACATTACCAAAAATTCTTAAGCCTAAAATGACATGACAAAATGCAGGAAAGAATCAAACCAAATTCCTTTAGGGTATCTTTCATTCATCTGCAAAATTATTTACAATGATAAGAGAGAATCCTGCCAAATTTTAACTCTTGCTGATGTGCTTCGTCAACAAACAGAGAAAGACATGAAAAGACAAATAAAAATGCAACATCTCATATTTTCAGTGGCGCATAAAGATCCCATTTTGTTTGGTTCAGCATGTTCTAGTTTTTTTCCCCCCTCTTTTGAATAAAAGATTTGTTTCTTCATAACAAAGAAATATTAAATATCTCAAATTTTATATTAAATTCAATCCCGAGATATCTTGTTTGACATCCTCACCTTGTATTATATCAATTGGAGAACGGAGATTAACGTTCAAATACGTTAGATTAATGCGATTACAGAAAGAAAGAACCGTGACGAAGAAGAATAAATATTCTAAATAATGGATTCTCTTGAAATTATAATTGATAATTTGGAGAAGAAGAAAATTGGAGAAGGGGAAATTGATCTGAACTATTGCAATAGCGACAGGATCACTTCCGGTGATAATCATGAGATAAACATATAAGATGAGAAGCAAAATATCATTGGGAGTGGAGCGCCGAAACATTGCATAATCAGCCATGCTTTGTGTGTAACCAGCAGATAGAAGAGACTGTCGAAAGCGTTCATACTAAGCGCGGGGCGCCTCTTTTAGACCATATAGCAAAGTCTGCATACATGTCCAGGTGGAGCAGAAATACCAGGAGGAGGCTACATATAAACAACCTCAGAGAGATCACCATTCAGAAAGGCGTTTTTAACATCCATCTGATAGAGTGGTCACCGTCCAGCAGCAACAAGAACAATAAAAGTGCGAATAAATGTCATTTTGATCACAAGAGCATGTGTATTCTCATAATCAATATCATTCTCTTGTGTGAATGCCCTAGCAATGAGACGAGCCTTATACCGTTCAATAGAACCATCAGATTTGGTATTGATTTTATATATCCATTTGCAGCTTATTGAATTTGCACCAGATAGCATGGGAACAAGATCCCATGCTATAATAATTTGAAGAAGGGAAAATTTCTGTATATATATTAATCATCAAGAGATTACATCAATATATATACAAGTGGAGTATGAAATAAGAAAAATATACATATTTAGATACAATATATCACATGTAATACATGTCTAGATACAATATATCACACGTATCACAAATCTATTTACAACCCCCTCAAACTCAGGTGGATCAAACTCCGAGAGTTTGAAAAAAAACTCGTGAAACTGACGAGAGATTTTTGAAAGCTCCTCGAACTCGATTGGGAAGGAGGTTTTGAGAGCTCCTCGAACTCGATTGGGAAGGAGATTTTTTATGATCTCCTCAAACTCGACTGAGAATGAGGTTTTGAGATATTCTCAAACTCGATTGGAAAGGAGGTCTTTGAAAGGACGACAAGATCTGAGGCACGCGGCGATGAAGAGATCCGAGCTCCGATGGCGCGCTCCGGGGATGAGGGGAGAGGGCAGTGTGCTCAAGAGAGCGGCAAGCTCCGTAAGGCGGACGACGACGGTGAGATCAGAGAAAGAATTTCGACAAAGCAGAAGCACAACGTGGCCGACGCTAGGCACATGTTACATGAGCGCGGCCCAGTGTAGGCTCAAGAACATTAAGAAAATTTCGATCAGCAAAATTTTTTTTTTGAGAGGCTCTAATACCAAGATAATTTGGAGAAGAAGAAATTTCAGTATATTATTTCACCAAATGTTACACCAATATATATAGGCATGTGGAGAAAAGAATAAGAAAACTATGCACGTTCAGATACAGTGAACCACATACCTATATGTGTGAAATCCAGTTACAATAAATCACACGCCTTACAGGAGGTTCAGATACAATGAACCACATGCCTCACAGGAGAGGCAGATACTATGAATCACCTGTCTGCTAACAATAATGATTGTTAATTCTAGAGAAATCTCTTTATACTTACACGCACAAAATACAGGCATGAAATCTAATTATTTTGCTATTTCTCCATTGCTTTTATAACTGTCCTTGATGTGAAGGGTAATGTTTTGAATAGACATTTATAAATTATAATTGTAATTTTGTAACATTATGAAAACATATAGAAAAATATCAATGTTTCTAGTGCAATATTGCTATATCTTGCTTTTAACTCAAGAAAAAGAAAATTAAAAAAACATAAATATATAAATATATTTTAACAAAACCAAAAGGATTTTAATTTTCTTTTTTTTTTCATCATTCCAAACCTTGAGGAATAAAAAGAAAGAAAAAGAGTAGGTGTTACTATTTCTTGTAATTGGCATGTATTATTTACTGATGCAGTGAACTTTAAAATTGGATACACCTTTATCTTGTTCGCCTTCCTCTCTCAATGCTTGGTTTTCATTTTAGGAAACAGACAAGGTCACATATTTCATTAGATGATGAATGCAGGAATCACAATTTACAACTGGCAATTGCAAGGAAAATGCAAGAAAAATATTAAAAACAAATGAATCAAGCAAAAAAAAAAAAAAGTTTCCATTCCTAAAATTTGAATCCAAAATTCCTCAGTTGAACAGTGAACATGACTGTAAATTTGTAATATTTCAATTAGGGCCGCAAACAAATCAATTTCTGATAAGATCTATGTAAAATGTTATTTAAATCCGACGGAAAATTTAAATTTACATTGGAATCCAACTTGCGAAATTCGATTCATGATTTTCTAGTCTACTTTCTACATATATCTTATCAGATCTAATATCTTGGATGTGAATCTCAATCGTGTCGGATTGAGGTTTAGAATTTTGGATTTGAATCTTGAAGGATTAGATCGAATTATCGAGTTTTCAGATATCATTTACAATCCTTGTTTCTACGGCATTTTCTAGTTAGCTAAGCTTTAGATATAGAATGTTAAACTCAAATCATACAATCTAGAATTCAATGTTTTTACATAGATCTAGATTCAGTTTTTTACATAGATCCAATAAGGATATGATCCATCTACAATTTTTACATAAAAATACAATGTGAGCCATGAAGAGTTGAGACAAGGAGAGGGCATGGGACTCTACCTGCCAAAATCTTCTTGCCTTTTTAAACAAGACCACTGTACTTCTCCTTTTAAATAAAAAAAGACTTTTCACTATAATCTCTAACAAAATAAACATTAGAAAAGGACTAAAATGCAAAAAAAAGAAGAAGAAGTAGAAAATAATATTATTATTATTTATTATTGTATGAAGCCGGCCTGAATGTGCTCCCCGCTTCATCCTCACCGGTTCTGTTGATTCCCACCTCGTCTTATCTCTCTTCTCACAATTTTAAAAAAGCACTCTAAGTTTCTTAAATAGCGCACAATCCCTCCTCTCTCTCTCTCCGCTCTCTCTAGAAGAATATGGCGCTGAAGCTCTTGATACCAGGGGAGATTGGGGCGTCTCCTTCTTGGATTCGAGCAGGGGGAGCTTTCCTCACCTCAAAGGTACTAACTTTTTTGTTTCATGGTGTGAACTGAAGTCTCTCGTGCAAGGAATGGGATTCTTTGGTGGGATTTTGTGTAAAGTTTGAATTTTTATGTGTTTCTATTGGTGCCCATTTGTTGGAATTTATGTAAATTTAATGCTTATGCTTCTTTGGTTGGTGCCCATTTCTTTAATTTTTGAATTATTTAGTGTGTTTTCATATTCCTGGGAATTTTAATTCAACATTCGGGTTTTACTCTTTTTTTTGGTGGGTGCCAATCTGTTTATCTTTTGAATATAATTAGTGTATTTTTTTTTCTTTACTTACATTTTGGACTGAACTCTGTTGCCAAGAATTTGGGAAATTTTTGGGGTGAAATATATGGTAACTTTGAATTTTTAGGCGCTTTACTGGTGACCATTTTTTTTTTAATTTGTGTATTGATTGGGGTGGTCTGAAACTCTGATTTTTTATCTTGACAAAGATTGGATATTTCCTGGGATTTTATGTAAATTTTGATTTTTAACCTCATTAGTTATATATATCTGGCGTTGTTTTTTTTATGTCAACTAAGTCTTTCAGTACATTTTCTGCAATTTTCTTGTTTTCAATATCATTCTTAAATTTAGTACTGTTTTTACTTGAGAGGATAGTGATCATATAGCTGTAGTTGTAGCTGTTGTTTCGGTCTAAAAGTTTTGTCAGCCTGTGATCTTCATTACTTACTTGTGCTTCCTGCTGTTCAATGTGTTTCCTTCTAACTGTCAATTCATGCGTATAAGTTGGGTGCTCTAATTTTTCGCGCGGAATGACAAATTTTATTGAATTGTATTGATCCTTTGTAAAGATTATTAGTGTTTTTTTTTTTTGTGTGTAATAGCTTCTATTTATTTAGCTCAGGATTTGTCTGAATTCCTTTAGAAAGCTAGGATTAATCATATGGATATGGTTTATCTCAAGGAAAAAAAAAATAATAATAATAATAAATATACCTCTGTGTTACTTCTGATGTACTACAACCTTATTTTCAGCATTTCGTTGCTCAATTGTGTATTTACAACTGGTAATTTCCTCTGAAGAAGGGAGCTATTTCATATGTTCATATTATGTTTTATATTTACTGGAGGATTTTTTTTTCCCCTATACAACAATTTTTTTCAGTGGTTTTTGTAAGCAAATTTATATCTACTGCAGCATTGTTCAGATTAGATCAATTTTGTTCTATGGTCAGCAATCTGGTAATGCTTATATTCTTAGAATTTGGTTGTTTTTTTCCTCTTATTTGTGATAGAGGTAAAATTTAGCTGAATTTTTTATCCTAATATAGGCTCAACTTTCCCCGGAGTACGTGGGATTGTCATTTGTCATCTAACTATTACACATCAATTCTTTATTTTACTTGTTCTGTTGCTAGACTCGTAGAATCATTGATTTTCCATGGTAATAGAAACTTAATTAATGAATTAAACATCTATTTTATGCAAATTTTGAGATATTGAAGAGAACATAACGAACAACCAGAGGAATTTGAAGTTTAAAGTTTCTATATTTTATTGCATTTCCAGTGGGGTTTCCTTTGAGAAGGAAGGAGAGAGGAACAAGCTATTCGAGGAGGGCATGCTGCTCAATGCAGCAGGCTCCTCCGCCAGCCTGGCCAGGTCGAGCTGTTGCCGAAGAAGGACGCAAGACTTGGGAAGGTCCCAAGCCCATCTCTGTTGTCGGGTCAACTGGTTCAATTGGAACTCAGGTTTAATGTCAACATCACAGGAAAAAAGAAAATTAAGAGAAGATTACTTGTATTTTTTTTTTTTTTTTATATGAGATGCTACAATTTGTTCTCATTTTTTCCTACTCATGAATATCATTATAAGAAGATGAAGAATTTTGGACTGTTTTGAGTGGTGGACTAGCATTTTCATTGAATATTCAATGGGGAGACTTTTTTCATTCTTCAAAGCAGATTTAGACCGTAATTCTTCTGATGCATTTTTCCCTTTCCTGAGAGATTGTGGTACTTCATATTTGCAGACGCTGGACATAGTGGCTGAGAATCCAGATAAGTTCAGAGTTGTTGCACTTGCAGCAGGATCTAATGTGACTCTATTGGCAGATCAGGTGCGCATGAAGGCTCTTTAATGTTGCTGAATACATGGCAGTACAGAAAATTATCTATTCTTTCAGGAATTGATAAGTTCTGAATTTAGGATGTTCAGACTGCTGATTTTCTTTCTGCAGGTTAAAAGATTCAAGCCTCAATTGGTTGCTGTTAGAAATGAGTCATTGGCTGGTGAACTGAAAGAAGCTCTAAGTGATGTTGAAAACAAGCCTGAGATCATTCCTGGGGAGCAAGGTGTTGTAGAGGTTAGTCTTCATTTGCACTGCTGCCGAGTTGTTGGGATCGTATCTGTTGCATTCATCTTGTAATATGTGTTGGATCAAAATGTTTAGGTTGCTCGCCACCGAGATGCTGTCTCAGTTGTTACTGGCATAGTAGGTTGTGCAGGTTTGAAGGTATGGTACTTATCTTTCTACAAATCATTATTTTGGTGATACTTAAATAGGCTATTTGGGTATTTATATGCTCTTTAGGGCCAGTTTTCCCAAAACAATTAAATTTAAGATGAGGATATCTGTTGTCTTGAACACCTTAAAAATGACAAGAATTATGGAATAAAAAACTGGTTCTAAGAGCAGTTAATTTCCACATATTAGTACCAGTCAGTGTACAGATGTTATACTTACTATATTGGTCTTATACATATTAACAGAGTTTTGCGTATCAACAATCATCCATTATTGTTCTGGAATTGCATTTAGACACAGTTGGCGAGTAAATTGATTCTCAATAAAATGAATTATGACAAGATTGTAAAAAGGATAAACTTTTATTTGTAATGTTTGATGCTTTAAAACCTACCTGCTCCTGCACTGAAAACTACCTGTTTTTGTTTTTTTCAGCCTACTGTTGCTGCAATAGAGGCTGGAAAAGACATATGCCTCGCAAACAAGGAGACTCTGATTGCAGGAGGTCCTTTTGTCTTGCCACTTGCACAAAAATACAACGTGAAAATTCTTCCGGCTGATTCCGAGCATTCTGCGATATTTCAGGTACAGAAGCGTATTTCTGATTTTGATTTGTTGTTATCTCAGTTCTTGTGCCTCGATTGTCCTGCTAATAACGTTAGAATTTGTATATATTCTTACTACATTTTTATCCGTTCTCTGTTTCTTCTCTCATTTTAGAAATGTTCACCACTTAAAAAGTTCATCAATGATGACCAGAGAGGTATTGGTTTTTGTAGTGTATCCAGGGCTTGCCAGAGGGTGCACTTCGACGCATCATTTTGACTGCATCTGGAGGTGCTTTCAGGTGGGCCAGCACAAAATCTACCAGGTTTTAGATATTTGTGCATTTATACTCAAATTTATAAAGGACCCTGAACTGTTTTGGGGGATTGCGGTTCACATCATTCGGTTCAACCCTTCAAAATATCAAAACTTAAACTGATATAATATCTGCCAAGTTTCATGCATATTTGTACATAAAACAATGAGAATGACAAAGGATAGGGTTGTGCATATTTAGCCCTCGATGATTTTCACTGAAGAAAAGGACCATATAGCCAGTCCCAGAATGTTGAATAGAGGTTTTGTTGTTCTTATTGCATGGAGAAAGAAAGCACATAATCTCTATAATCTAGCATTTTGCTAGTGCGAGAGAAACTCATATCGTTGTGTGTGTGTGTGTGTTTTTTTTTAATAGGGATTGGCCAGTTGAAAGCTGAAAGAAGTGAAAGTTGCTGATGCTTTGAAACATCCTAACTGGAATATGGGAAAGAAGATTACTGTAGATTCGGCTACCCTTTTCAATAAGGTATCACGAGTTTCACTTTTCCATAAATTGTATTGTGCCAGAATTAATATGTCCAACTACCAAGCCCTTCTTTTTTTGAATAGGGTCTTGAAGTTATCGAAGCCCATTACTTATTTGGGGCTGACTATGATGATGTTGAGATTGTAATTCATCCACAGTCAATCATACATTCTATGATTGAGACACAGGTGCATTTTTTTTTTCTTTTTGAATTGGCAATGTCTTAAGAGGACATTGTTATCAAAGTTTTATACTGTGATCATGCGAATATTTGTGGATATTCTATCTTGCAAGGGTTTATCATGACTCTGATATATCTTGGGGTTCTTTCTGAAATTGTTCTTTTGATTTTTTTTGCCCCTCAGGATTCATCAGTTCTGGCTCAGCTGGGATGGCCTGATATGCGCCTACCAATTCTTTACACAATGTCTTGGCCCGAAAGGATTTACTGCTCTGATGTTACATGGCCTCGGCTTGACCTTTGCAAGTAGGGAGCTCTCTTCTGCCAATGAGTTATGCTTTGTTATGATTATCTGTGTTATTATTATGATCATGGTTACATGCAGTTATATGTACCATGAATTGTATTTATATCATGAGATCTATAGTATACAGGGCAGGGGAAGGGTGACAAACCATACAAAAAATAAAAATAAAAATAAAAAAATAAAACCCGTGGGTTGGATTCTTTAGCTAAAAGCTAGATACATTTAATGCATAAATGTGAATGTGGCGTATGCTTTTGTTGAAGCAGCTGATTTTTTGTTCATGTAAACAAGACTTGCAATTATGTTTGTGGTCAAAGGGGTTGAAAAGCATTTGGGTCTAATTCGGATATCTCCTATAATCTATACAAAACTTCCCCTAATCTTTCTATAAATTTCTATTTGAAGATGTGGACCATCATATACCCCAGTGCACAACCACCTAGTTTATCCATAAAATAAGTGAACATAGTATTCATATTTTGTATGATTTGCACACACATGTAGAGACGCACACAACATGCAGTGACAGACATGACCCATAGTAAAAGACATCAATTTACTTTACTGCTTATGATGCTAGACTGTAGTATTTCCAGGCTGTTATAGTGTTAATATCTAAATAGCGGGAATAGTGTTTGATTTCTTATTGTATCACTCGAACGTCAAACTGATATGAAAAGAATTGAACAGGAATAAAATGTTAAGTTCATAATTGATCCCTTAGTTTCCTGTGTTTCCATGAATGTTATTGTGTAAAGATTTGTGCACTGTCTCTCATGATCGTTGCTAGTTTAATTCTATTTCAAGACATTTTAGTGTACCCACTCAGTCCACCATCCAGCGAAGGACTTTCTTCTATTTTGTCCTATCAATTTGATGCAATAAGGATGACAGAACAATAACTTTCATCTCTTGTTACTTTTGCTAATTCTTTTGTGCCAAAATATTGTTATTTAGTAACTTAAGTGAGATGTAGGCATCCATGTAACAATGCTAACTACTGCTAAGTGTCGTCTCCCAGCTGGAAAATTTTATATAATAAGTTAATGTTTCATGATTAATGAACCATAATCAATAATGAAACTGTGTGCATAAACACTTATATGTGCATAAACACTGGTGTGCATAAACACTTAAATGGACATCTTTTTATTGATCGATAACAATTATACAAGGACATGCTTTGCCCGCACCCCCCAACCCCATCAACACACACACACCAGAATAAAACAGCAGAATAGAAAAAAAAAAAAAGGAAAGAAAAAATCCACACATGGAAGCGCCTGGGCGCGGGGGGGGGGGGGGGGGGGGGGGGTGCGGTCAGGGGCGGAATCAAAAAAAATTTTTGGGATGGGCTGCAATTTTTTATAACATATACTTATGAATTATATGAATTTATCAAAAGAATAAAACAGTATTCTCCACTAAATCAGGAGTGGAACTAGGAATTAATTTGCTAAAAAAAACCAATATAGAAAGGGGTCTAACACAATATATAAAAAGAAAAAAATTAAAAATGGGTTTACGCCTATATATATAAAAAAATGGGCCGGGCTGTAGCCCGGCCCAGCCCACTAATGGGTCCGCCCATGGGTGCGGTGCGCGGGGGGGATGACCACAGGGAAAAAAGAACTCATACACCCATGATTAAATTACAAAATCCCACTCTTAGTTAGAATCTTGTGGGAAAAAGGCTAAATTTAAATAAAGCTGATGATCTTATGGGCAGCAACAATAAACGGAGAGCAACTAGAGTGTCCAATATTGCAGTTCGGCTAGATGAAAGCTCGCCGGAGCCCACATCAGCAGTAACCGTCTTCCTTGTGTCTAGAATTTGACCGACACATCACAGTGAGTTCTTTTTTCAAGAATCAGCTGGACACAAATGGCCTTTCCCTTCAAACACCATGGTTTGGCCCTTCCATTACCTTCTCCCTCGATTCTCTGACCTCGCTTGCCTTGAGTAATGAGATGAATCGCAACCAAGAATCAGTGAGACCCCAATTCTTAATCAAAAATCAAGGAAGGAGGAGGTAGTTGGCACATTCTAGAACCTGAACCTTAGTGAGACCCTCCCAACTAACCCACCTGATAATCATATAGCCATGGCCATTTGGGCCTCTCTTCTCCTCCAAGCAACATGTGAAATATCATGACAGCCGCCTTGAGTACACCAATTATTCCTGATAACATCTCAAAGTGACAACATATTGGAACTCATCAAACCTAACTGAACCACATAATTGCCACCACCTAAGTCAACCTTGCTAGAGGCTAACAAGTGAAGGTGATGTCTGTGTACTCCACATCAAATGAACAAGATACATTTTAGTTGCCGACTTCCATTGCTGAATCAGTCATCCCAAAGCCAATTCCAGATAATCTAGTGTCTTATCTGCCAACATCTTCCCAGATTCAGTCAACAAAAAGCCAGATAGGCATGTGCCTGTGGTAAGTGAAGGCGACGAATGCAAAATCTTATGCGTCAAAGAAACAAACCACACCAAAGTTTGATTAGGTCAGCTTATTTCTCAAATGGCCATCCAGGGCAAGGATCAGTCAGCCTATCCAGGACTCTAGCTTAGTGATGTGGCTGTCGACACCCAAAATCAGCAATTTTGACAAGATTCAGTCAAATTGGGTTGATTAGATCCGAACTGCAGGACCATGATGTGACTGTTGTGGCTGCCGGACGTGACTAGATCCAGCCACTTAGCAGTCTTGCCCCCTCTTCTCTTCTGTTCTCTTCTCTTCCCACTTTGGTATGTGCCTATATTATGTATATGCGACCACATGCTCATGCACATACGCATGTATGCGTGGGTGTGGGTTGGTGGTGGGTGGCTGTGGGAAGAGAAGTCGCTCCTGATTATTGTGGTTAATCAGTCAACTACCTTAATATGTCACTTCTGATAAGTGCCTTCTTCTATGGTTGTGTTGAGTTGTGCTGCAACTGTAGAATTTACAGACAATTGCAATGGTTTTCATATTATGGATCACTGGATACTGCATTGTTTCTTCTGTCACTGAACATGATAGCAATCATAGCATGTACTTAAAGCTGAAATCGGATATCTGGTTGGTTCTTCGGGATTAAGCATCATTAAGCTTTTATTCTTGTTTAAATGGATGATGCAGGTTAGGTTCTTTGACATTTAAAGCCCCCGACAATGTGAAATATCCATCCATGGATCTTGCATATGCTGCTGGAAGGGCTGGTGGCACCATGACAGGGGTGCTTAGTGCCGCCAATGAGAAGGCCGTGGAGTTGTTTATCGATGAAAAGTACACACCTTATGTTATATTCTTTTACAAATTTTGCTTCTGTTATTGCTTTTTCTTCTTATTATTGCATAATCTCTTCACAGACCACAGATATGTGTTGGTTAGTATGTCATACTCATATTTTACAGGAAAATTCACATGACCAACCTCGAAGAGTTCCTTCACCTCCTTGGCGAACAATTCCAAAAACATTTTTCATTATTATTATTTAAACAACTTTTATTCATATTAAGAAACAGGTTATGAACTATTCCTGAGATATTGAGTTATTTGCGTAACCGAACAAATCCCTGGAAGTAATGTGACCACATTTTATTCAAGAATTAATTATGTTGCACAGATGCGGTCATTCCACATGAACATGATATGTTGACACATGACAATTCTTCAAAATATACATGATACGTGTGTCTTAGGGGTCATGATAGGAATGTATGTAGCATATACCAACTTGCATATATATATATATATATATATATATATATATATATATATATATAATATATATATATATATATATAATATATATATATATACGTATACGTATACGTACATATACATATGTATCTCTGTATATACACATATGCATATATGTGTGTGTGTGTGTGTGTACACACACACACATATGTATATGTATATATACATGTGTGTGTGTGTGTGTGTGTGTGTGTACACACACACACACACACACACACACACACACACACACACACACATATATATATTATATATATATATATATATATATATATATATATATATATATATATAAGTTAATGTTTCACTGTTGTATAGACTTAAGATATAAATATAAATGCCGTTAACAAATGATTTTAACAAAACAATCGAAACGTCTATTCTTACAATACATCAAATTCACTGATGAGAGTTATACCTGTACTTTTCAGAATCAACTACCTGGACATATTCAAGGTTGTCGAGCTCACGTGCGACACACCACAGAAATGACCTGGTCGTGAGCCCTTCGCTCGAAGAGATCATACACTATGACTTGTGGGCGCGAAAGTTTGCAGCTAATTTGCAGCTATCATCTGGATTGAGTCCTGTGGCAGTATGAGTGAATGCAAGAACAACAGTACATGGATGTAAATTGAAGCTATTTCAGCATTATATTGTTGTATTTATGAATGTTTGAGGGGAATTTAGTTCCCCCTCCCAATCTTTATATCAATGAATGATTTCAGCATTTCATAGTTTTTGCTGAATAATAATAGATTTACATTGATTTGATTATCAAGGCACTGCTTGAATTGTGTGAATTTACTTTGAATGACAAATCTAAGCATAACAGGAAATAATGAGTAAAATAATGTTGTTACTAGAAAAATAGGAAAGGCTTAATTTTAGAAAACTATTGTGAGCTTCACCCGTTTTTTTTTTTAAATTATCATAATTTTCAGAAATGCAATAAGTTATCATGGATTTTTATAAAAACCACAGGAATTTTCACAAACCCACCATGTAAGCTATATTCCATGGTAATTATTATGCTTTTCAAAAAAATTAGTAGTTTTTTTTTTTAAATCAAGTGAAAATTCATGGCACCTTTCTGAAATTAAGCCTAAAAATTATTTAATCATCATAACTATAAACACATGTGAATAATAATTGTGGCTCAATGAAAAAATTAAAAAAATTTAAAAAAAATTAAAAAAAACATTTGCCAAAAGTCGATCACAGGTCTATATTGCTTGGAAGGAAATTATCCTAACCGTTGGACTACAAACACTTTTGTGATACAATATTTCATATAATCATAGTCGTCATTAGCTGTTATTAATACTTGGCTTTTACTTTTTATTATTAGTTTTCTTAAAGGAAAAGCTTTGATGCATTTGGATTTCTCTACCTTTCAAGTAAAATGTTTGTTAAACTAAATGCAACTATGTGCTAGAAAGATATCTAAATATATACATACTAGCTCTAAAGAATTTTAAATTAATCATAACTAACGCTTTTAGTGATAAAAATGGTAGAACTCGGTGACCTAATATCCTTTCGATTTTATAAATTCACTAGTGATTTGTACTTTTCATTTTTTCAGAGAGGAGCCGTGACAAAACTCTCTAATTAAAGCTCATGCTTTTGCCGCTAAAGCCTGGCTCGTTGGTAAAAGGCACAAATGAGTTGTGAAGAGTATGAGGTTCAATTCCAGCTACGACCTAATGTTCCCAAAAAAAATAAATAAAGCCCGCGCATCATTTTATCTTCCTGAAATTCCCTAATCTTATGAATTTAATTAGAAACTTGAAAAGAAAATAATATTATTTCCATTGCTGAAAAAACATTGAAATAACAAAGAAAGCCTATCCAACAACTAAGTTAACAAAGTGTGCCTCATTTGAAACATGCATTACAGATAAGATTGTTGAGCTTTCTAACTTAAATAGTCCAAAAATAGAATCTCATTAGAGGCCAATGTTAGAAACAAAAAATGTAATTTTAGTAGACCTAGTCTCTTCAAAGAAGTTTACACCTAGTTTCAATCCATGGACAACATACTATTTCTTTCTTTTGTTTAAAGCTTATTTATTCCCCTTGTCTCTTAGCTTGGGAGAACATTGGGGTCAATCTTGCACTTGCATGTATCCTCATTCATTTTCTTTATTTTTTATTCTGTTTGCTAATTGCTAACCATGCTTTTGTCTCCAAATGCTCACCAAACTTGCACCTTATCATTCTTGCAGGCCTTGACAAGTTCTTGCCATTTTTTCCCCCTTAATTATCAAGGAATATATATTGCAATTTGACTGTCTTTTTTTTTCATGGACTAATTGGCTGTATTCTAATTTTTTTTCTACATTAAAAAAAAAGTGTGTAGCATTTTTAAAAATTACATATTTCATCCTGTCTTTTACATATTTTCATCTGATCACATAGATTATGAACACCTACCAATAGACCTAGTATTCAAATACAGGGGTAGACGTATATAGTATTAGTCCATTCAAATTTATTTCGTATCTCTACACTTTAGTGTTATTGAGTATTTTTTTAAGTAGGGTTCTCATTTTCTACTAATTAATGTAACCACAAAGCAAACAGTATGTGACCCTCTACTACTTAATTTGGTATTGCGTTCATACTCACTAATAGATTTGATAAAGACAAGGATTTGTTGGATCCTTAGGGCTAAAAGAAGAGGGTATAATATGTATAAATTGTGTACAATGAGAAACACATGTACGCACTTACATGAATTGTGTGTCTACTTCAGCAATTAGCGCAGGGACCACGTTTCCACCCATGAGTAAATAGTGAGATTTAAGAAGAAAAAGTTTTTGACTTTTTATTTTGGAGCATTTCGCTGCACCTCACTGTATCAGACTGTAATTAAGGAGAAAAAAAAAAAACAGTTTCATAATTTTGTTCGCTTCAGCCACTCTTTTTTTAAAGTAAGGATGTGCTCCTACGTGTCAATCGTTAAAGCACTCATCAACGACGAAAAACGAAAATGCCTCTAAATAATCGCTTCAAAAAAATGATCCGTTTCAAAATGTCTTATTTCTGAGGACTTATTATGATCGCCTCCTCACAAAATGATCATAATATAGAGGATTGCGACTATGATCACAGTCCTCACAAAAAATGTCTTATTTTTGAGAACTGCGACTGTGATCACGGTTCTCACAAAACGATTGCAGCGCTATTTCTGAGTCTTCATAAAATGCACTATTTTATGAAGACTGCGATCCCCCACAAAAATATCATGTTTTTAAGTCTTTATATAATTGCGACTACGATCACAGTCCTCTTTATTAGGATTGCGACCGTGATCGTGATATTCACAGAAAATGTCTTATATTTGAGTCTTTATGAGGATTGCGATGATGATCGCACTCCTAAAAGATGACTGCGACCATGGTCACAGTTCTCATAAAATGTTTTGGGTTTGAGGTTTTGTAAGGGTTGTGATCATGATCGCAGTTCTCACAAAATGGTCTATTTCTGAGTCAGTTCTCACAGAACTCATCGCGAACACGAACAAAACGAGATCTTCAAAAAAATCGATTTGAAAAAAAAATTCAGGGGCTTCGCCCATGACCGCTTCCATCCAACCCCAACAGCGATCTCACGGGTCGACCCTGCAATTATTCTGTGTTGGGGTCAAGATTGAAGGGTGAGTAACTTCATGTGCAATGAAGAAAGGTAAAATAAGAAATGAAAATAGATAAACAAATGATAGCAGTGAGGAATCAATTTTTGCTGACGTGAATGAAGTTATAGCCAAATATTTTTTTTATTTAATCTCTCTTCTCCAATTAGAATTTAAGTATGCAATCCTCCGGTCTGATCAACATTATTTATCTCACAAAGATCAGACCAATAAAAAAAAAAGAGCATTACCTGTAAGAATAAAGAAATGCTTTATTTTACACCGTTGTAGGCTTTTTCATTTCTGATAAACCTTTTGGACTTCAATTTTAAATTGTATGTTACTCGCTCGATGCAGAGAGCTCAGCAAACGGTCAGGAACGGCTACGAATGGTCTAAGGTTCACGTCTTGACTTCAGCTTTTATTAAATTAAAAACAAGAATCAAAAAGTGTGATTGGCTTGCAGGGAAAGGAGTTTTTTTTTTTTTTCTTTTTTTTTTTTTTTTTTTTTTTTTTTTTTTTTTTTTTTTTTTTTTTTTTTTTTTTCTCAAGATGTGGATGCTCACCGCGCGGTGAGCCGTCTATGCGCTTGGGCCCCAGCGGGTGAGTGGCTCCCACCCGGTGGGCCCCATCCGTATGGACGGCTCATCGCGTGCGGTGAGCAGCAATGGGCATCTTCACGCGAAAAGTATGCATGTCAAGGAGAATGTACCTACATATGTCCCTTTCATCCTAATAAACACAAAAGATCCAATAATTCCCAACTAATAGACGTCAAACTAAAATTTAATGTCACTTTTCTCTCGAACCATGATTGATCTTTGATTAGCAACTAATATCTTTTCTATGACTTTTGAAAAAAATAACATATAATATTTCGGTAGTGTTATTCTAACACCATATTTATTACTCCTCACGTTTAATTAACTCAAGACTTTGTAACAATGTGCGTCCGCATATGATTCGTGTTAGAAAATTTGAGTTAGAAAAGCATTATTAATTTATAATATTATTTACTAAAGTATATATTGTCGTAATAATAGTACCTAATTACTGCAAAATCTGTTTAGTTACCTAAAAATGAATCCATTCTTATGGTACAATCTTCTATACTCAAAGGCATAGCATTATTTGTTATCAACTAAGGGGCTGTTTGGAGGCTCGAAAGTAGGTGGAAGTGAGGAAGTAGGATTCTTTTCCTTTTGAAAAATTAGAATTTGTATTTCTTTTTCGGTGTTTGGATCGTAGTTGGGAAGTGTAATTGAAAAAGTATGTCTTTTCCGGTGTTTGATTGTTAATGTGGAAGTAGAAATAGAAAGGTTGACTACAAAGTTGACCGTAAAATAATATTAAAATAAAAATTAATTATGAAAAAATAATCTGAACTATAATTAGAATGCAAATAAGATTTACATGACCACAAAATTAACTGTTCAGAGTTGCAACTTATTGCAAATGAGATTTATATGATCGCAAAATTAACTACATCACCTTGAAAGTGAGGAAATAGTTGCATAAAGGGGGAAAAAGAAAAAGGGATTTTTTTTCATTTTTCTTTTCCGTGTTTGTATGGACAGCTAAAGTGAGAAAATGACACTTTCCCCTTTCTCACTCTGCCCACTTTCTTGAATCCAAACAGCCCCTAAAAGAAATTTTGCACCTCATTACTGTTAGTTACCACAAAAATCTGTTTACTCAAAAAATATATCTATGGTGGCAAACGTTGAATGGAGCATTCCCTAGAACCAACAAACACATACATAGACAGAGAGAGTATCTCAAAGAAATGTCAATGATGTAGGCATAAAAGACTTGCAGAGCGGGTCGGGACTTTATTGGGCGCTCATAGTGAGCTAGACTAAATAAGAATTAATAAAAGATCTTATAAGGATAAGATAAGATAATTTTGATTTGAAATTCAAATCAAGATTGATCTGGATCTTTTTAGTTGTTGTTGCATTACAACTCTATCTCTTAACAAGTATATAATCTCACGAGGACTTAAATGTGAGGAGAAGTTTTTCTTTTACTTAGAAAAAAATAAATCACTACTACTGCTTCCTTCCGCTGCGGTAATCCTAATCTATCTTAAATTGTACAAATGAGAGAGAGAGAGAGAGAGAGGAGAGAGAGAGAGTCTCACAAATGTCAACGAGGGACTTTGCAGGGCTATTGCTTCATTAAAAAATTGAACCAGTTGTGACCAGCTACATTCCTTTGTTGCCATGTTCATATTGTAAACAAAATTTGGAGGAAAGAGAAGATTTGGTCTGATCCTTGATCTAAACTTGAAGCTCTTTTGTCTACAAACGATGCAAGATGAGAAAACACGTGTTCACACTTCATGGATTCTGACCTACCCTAACTAACTACGTCATACTCAGACTCCAGGCCTGTAACACGAGGTAGACGTGGTTGAATCTCGTTCAAAACTAAATAAAGAGATCGCGAAAAAGAAAAAGTTAATTAATAAAGTATAGAGATGTACTCTCTCTTGTATACACTTGTACACTCAATTAGTATCTCGTGTTATTTTCTTTTTCTTTTTACCTTGCACATACTTTTTTCTTCCTTGTGTCTGAAATGGAGTACAAATAGACGTGGGCCGGAGATTTGTAAAGCAATCCGTGACTAAGTTGAGTATTTGGATTTGGATGGGATTCTACTTTTCCTTCTTTTGTTTAGGTCTCAAACAGCTGGATATCAGGGGCGGCTCAACCTCTAGGCAAATGAGGCAGTCGCCTAGGGCCCCCAAATATAATGGGGCCTCCAAAATTATAGTATAAATTAGTATTTAACTAAAATAAGAAATATAAAATATAGAAAATGTTTTTTATTTGTTCAAGTGGGCGCTCCGGAGTGGTTATTGGACATGACTAGAAATTGTGTGGGCTTTGCCTACGCGAGTTTGAATCCTTTCATCCACGCTTTTTTGATTTTTTTCCCTCTTCAATTTTATAATAACAGGAAAAGCATGAGTTTCTTCCACTTTCCCAAACTAATATCCTCCACTCCCTATAACTATTTAATTATAATTAAAAAGGAGTCTCTTCCACTTTCTCAGCTGTTTTTTCACTCTCCCTAACTATTTAATTATAATTAGAGAATTTTTCAAAATTAAAACTCTCTCTCTCTATGCAGCAGCCTCACTCTTCACTGCCCCCATCTCCCAGACCTCAGACTGACGGTAGGGCCTGCAACTGCTCTATAGAAAAAGATACATTAGTAAAACTTGAATACAAAAACTTGATTAAAAATTTTACATTTTAAAAAGTTAGAAGAATTATTTTTCAATAAAATATTAGTTAATATTAATTACTTTTTAAAGTATATTTTAAAAGGGCCCATTTGAAATTTTCGCCTAAGGTCTCCCTGAAAGTTGAGCCGCCCCTTTGGATATGTACTTTGATTTTAATGATATTTTTCTTTTGATAATGAGCAACTGTTGAAAGCCTTGAAGACTAAATTGTTAGATTCTTAGTTTAAAATTTTGAAGTTCACAACTTTAATTTTGTTTTTTTCTTGCGAAAAACCTAACCTACAATATTTTCAGAATATAAGAGTGATGGCTATTTGTTTGGTTATCTCACAAGAAAGTAACAAGAGCCCTCGAAGTTGGCTCGCCGGTCAGGATGTGAATTAACTCTCTAGAGGTCATCTGTTAGAATCTCTTCGGTCAACATTTGTGATGAGTGTATATAAACTTGAAAATATCCTCCAGCTTGTTTTCATAAAAAGAAAGAAACAATAGAATTTTTCAATACATTTATTAATTTTTTGTAATAAAATGTGAAAAGAAAATTTTCAATGAGTGTTTTGTTTATTAAGACATCACATTTTTAATGTATCGTAAAAAAAATGACCTATTCTTACACATACACCATGCGTGATCATATGAATACGCCAACTTACAAAGAAATCGTCCAAACCCTAACAAATAATGCGACAAAAAGGGGTCGTTTGGATTCAAGGAAGGGGCGGAAGTTAGGAAATGAGTAACTGTCATTTCTCACTTCCATATCTATCCAAATACCGGTAAAGAAAAATGAGAAGACTCTTTTTCTTTTTGCTTTTCATTTTTATACAACAATTTCCTCACTCTCAGGTGCTACAGTTAATTTTGTGGTCATGTAAATCTCATCTGTAATATGTTGTATCTCAAAACAGTAATTTTGTGAACACGTAAATCTCACTTGCATTCTAATTACAGTCTAATTTTTATTTTCTTAATTAATTTTCATTTTCATATTATTTTACGGTCAACTTTCTAGTCAACTTTTTCACTTCCACTCCCATATTACCATCCAAACATCTGAAAAGAAAATAACATTTTTCAAACCACACTTTCCAACAACGGGCCTGTTTGGTTAAGGGTGGAAGTGAGGAAGTGAGGAATTGAGGAAGTAGTAATAATTTCCTTTGGAACTTAGGAATTGGTTAGTAAGTTTTCCGGTGTTTGGATGTTGTTGGGAAGTGTGGTTTAGAAAATATTTTGTCTTTTCCAGTATTTGGATGGTAATGTGAAAGTGGAAGTGGAAAAGTTGACTACAAAGTTGACCGTAAAATAATATTAAAATAAAAATTTATTAAGAAAAATAAAAAATATAATATAATTAGAATGCAAGAGAGATTTACATGGTCAAAAAAATTAACTGTTTTGTGTTACAATTTATTACAAATGTAATTTACATGACCACAAAATTAACTGTAGCACTCTGAAAGTGAGGAAATGGTTGTGTAAAAGAGAAAAGATAAAAGGAAAAGAGGTTTTCTTATTTTCTTTTTCTGGTGTTTGATTAGATAGGGAAGTGAGCAATTATACTTCCCTATTTCCTTACTTCCGCCCACTTCCTTGCAACCAAACTGCCCCAACATCTAAACACCGAAAACCTTACTAATCAATTCTCAAGTTCTAAAGGGAATTATTACATTTTCTCACTTCTCACTTTCACCTCTAACCAAACAGCCCCAAAGAAGAACTCAGTATTTACACTAAAGAGTCGTCGTAAAAATCGTAAAAGTCTGTAATTCATAAATGACTTACAACAAAATTACAACTACGGTATTTGTTTGGACCATAATTCGTAAAAGAGTTACGCAACTCAACTATCACTCATTTGTAACCCAATTATCACTTACTTACAGCCCACTTACAGTTAATTTTGTGGTCATGCAAATTTGTTTTATTTTTTATGTTAATATTAATTTTTTAATATTTAACATTTTTACTATTTATTTGCAATATTAAAACTTTTTAATCACCAAATAGTTATTTTGTGGTCAACTTTTTTACGTACGACTTATACATTACGACAACCAAACACTATAAAACACAATACATTTTCTCACTTACAATTTTATATTACCAATCAAATACCCATGTAACCCATTTACAACTATAAAAAATTTTTATTAATTACGACTTACGAGACCAATAACCAAACAAACCAAAACTCCTTTAGAGCCGCGCTGTGAGAAGTTTTAAATTCAAATCGAGAAAATTGTGTAAATTTCAAGAAAAGCAGGGATCTTTACTTTCTCGAAAGACTATCCTTCTCAACGCTGTCTTCGGTCTTCCATTCTTCTGGCAGCGCCGACAACTAGCTAAATAGATATTCTTTAAGCTAAAAGAAGATTGAAAATCATTGGATTTGACTGAGCCTCTCCTCAGAGATTTGATGCCGACAAATTCAACAACGTTGTGAGGAAAATTAATAATTTCGTAATTACACCACAGATTCTTACATCATCAAAATAAACCAGAAAAAAGAAAAAAATTAATAATTATTTTCAAAAAAAATAAGCTTCTAGAAGTTGAACGGGTGATGGTGATGGGCCCGGCTGTTGGCGAAGAGCCCCACCAGCTCGGGCTTGTACGGTAAGAATGACCGCTTCCCGCTTCCCTTCTCCCCGCCCTTGTCCTTCCCGTAGAACAACCGGTGGGCGGTGACCAGATCCATCTCCCCCTTCCCCAACTTTTGGTTCGGGTTCGGGGGGTGCGGGTTTGCGTTCGGGTTTCCTGAACCCGTGCCTGATTTGAAATTTACCAATTTCTCCTTCCCATCGCTGTGGCTCCGCCTCCCTCCGACCAAATCCCTAACTTTCCATCTCTTGGACCCGTCACCCGTCGACGAGCTCTTCTTGCACGCGGCCGCCGTCAGGTCCGGCGACTGCGGCGCTGACCTCGGGGCCCACGCGCAGAAGGTCCCGGCGGCGACGTCGAGGGAATCGGCGGAGGAGGTGGAGGAGGCGGATCCGGATCGCAAACCTCGCGGATCCGGGTTCGGATCGGAGGAGGGGCTGATGAGGCTGCGGTTGAAGACGGGGTACACGGGGAGGATCCGACCGTTGGCGAAGATCTCGTCGGCGGGGTCGCCGTCGGCGGGGGAGTGGGAGCCAATGGAGAACTCGAACTCGTCGCCGCCGTCGGACTCGTCGCCGCCGGAGTGGTGGGGGTCGGCGGCGGAGGAGATCGGCCTGCGGTCGCGCTCACCGAAGCTGGGGGAGAGAGAGAGGTACGGCCCCTGCTGCTGCTGCTTGTTATCGTTCATTTTTTTTCCCCCTTTCTGCCGAATTTTCCCCGAATTTTTGTATGTGGATGACGAACTATGGAAGGGAGAGCATGGAATGGGGTGGGAGGGGCGGGCGGCGAATTTAAAGGGGAGGGGGTAGCTTGGGGACGAAGGCGCACGTGTCTGGATTGGGGTGGGGCCCACGTCTGCGGGGGTGAGTGAAGAAGCTTCGGGTCTTCTAGAAAGTCAAGAAAGTGGGCTTTGATATACGTGTGAGGAGAAGCTAAGAGGGCTGGAGAGGGAGGGAGAGCGTTGCGTTGAGGTGTTAGTGGGTTAGGTTTTTTTGGTTTGGGTTGGACCCGGCCCGGATTTCTGATTGACCTGTTGAAAATGGCCGTGTTGACTTTTGTGAGGTTGTGACTTGTGAGATTGAAAGGTTTGGGGCTGGAGGAACTAAGCTCTGACTTCCCAAACACTGACAAATAATAATAATAATAATAATAATAATAATAATAAAATAATCTAGATGGGTAATACTCAAGAGTCATGGGAGGGGGGAATAGGGTTTGGATGACTTCGAATCATTCCAATTACTACTAGCCACAATGAAAAGATACAAAATGGCTCTATTCTGTCTTTTCACATTTGTACTCTTTTCTGATTTGTCGTTCACTTTCAGATCTTCATATTTTCGCGTTGGCTGTTTGAATTCAAGGAATTGGGTGGAAGTGAGGAAGTAGGAAGTGTCTTTTTTCATTTCGCTGTTCATTCAAACATCAGAAAAGGAAAATGGAAAAAAAATTTTCTTTTTTTTTTCTCTTTTTTATACAACCATTTCCTCACTTTCAGAGTGCTACAGTTAATTTTATGGTTATGTAAATCTCATTTGTAATAAGTTGTAGCACAAAACAGTTAATTTTTTACTAATGTAAATCTCACTTACATTCTAATTACAGTCCATTTTTTTATTTTTCTTAATTAATTTTTATTTTAATATTATTTTGCGGTCAACTTTGTAGTCAACTTTTCCACTTCCACTTCCACATTACAATCCAAACACCGGAAAAAACATAACATTTTTCAAACCACACTTTCCAACAACATCCAAACACCAGAAAACTTACTAACCAATTCTCAAGTTCCAATGGGAACTATTACCACTTCTTCACTTCCTCACTTCTACCCTTAACCAAACAGGCCTAAGTCGCGGATTGAAAATTCTTCTCATTAGGAGCTCGTCGATTGTAAAAATGTAAAGAGAATACTTGTAGGTTTTGGATGTAAATACCCCTAGCTTTTAGAGATTTTCCTGTAATGTACCACGTGTCGGGGACGAATGCCTTCCCAATTCCGATCTCAATGAGCTGCAAGATCAATGCCGAGCATACAAGATAGATAACACATATAGAAGAAGAAGAAGAAGAAGAAGACATCGTGATTTTTATATGATCCGGCCAAATTTCTGCCTACTCCGCGGGGCACCGATGCAAGAGATTATAGGAGATAAAATACAAGGATTACAATAGAGAACGCTCATCTCTCTTACATTTCCCTTTCCCTCTCATAACACTTTCTCACATTCATCTCTCATTCTCTCATACAATGAGAGGAATCAAGTTCATCTCTTACATTTTAAAGAGGTCCTTATATAAGTGGTAGCTCACACCACTTACACTTTTCAATAAATGAGAAATCCAAAGAGTCATGCGGTAGACGAAGAGTCATATATTGAATACAAGACACAACTCCAACACCATAACGCCAACAAAATGTCTAAATCTATGACTACTTATATAAGTAGTAATTAAGAAATTACGAAAGATTTCACATTTGTCTATATGAAAAGAAAAGAAGGACCTTGCTTAAAAAACAAATTAGGATTGTTTTTTAATAGGAGGACCCATATACAAACCTGAATTTGTAAAAAAAACCTTTCATAATTGAATTTTTGTGAGATCCTTCCTAAAGGGGCTGGTGCTTCGTCAGGGGTGGAACTGAGGAAGTAGTAATACGTTTTAGAACTTGAGAATTAGTTAGAGAGTTTACTGGTGTTTGAATGTTGTTAGGAAGTGTGGTTTAAAAAAATGTTATGTTTTTTTTATGTTTGAATGATAATGTGAAAGTAAAAGTGAAAAAGTTGACAATAAAGTTGACCGTAAAATAATATTAAAATAAAAATTAGTTAAGAAAAATAAAAATTATATTGTAATTAGAATGCTTTACATGACCATAAAATTAACTGTTTTGAGCTACAACTTATTACAAATGAGATTTACATGACCACAAAATTAACTGTAACACCCTAGAAGTGAGGAAGTGGTTGCGTAAAAGGGAAAAAAGAAAAGGAAAAGAGGTTTTATCATTTTTTTTTGACGTTTGGATAGATGGAAAAGTGAGCAATTATACTTCCACCATTTCCTTGCGTCTGCTGCTTCCTTGCAAACAAACAGGCTCAAAATAGAAAACAAGATTTGTGAAAATATTACGATTAAAGGAACTTATTGAGGATATTATTTGTTTTGGGGGGAATCGACTGATCAAATTTTCTGAGAGACTAAACCTACTCCAGTAGAACACAGAAGAGTAGTAATACTAGTTTATGAATAAAATACGAGTAGAAAGTCAGACTCATACTGCTTAAATTCTATTCATGATATTTTAATATTATTTTCTATTTTTTTGCTCAAGCATGCATTTGAATTACCGAATTTTCTAACACCCGTCAACATTGCCTGAAATAAACAATAACAAACAAATGGGCCAAGAACAAGTCTTTTTGTAAACCTAATTAAAAAAAAAACTAATTAACGAATGGGTCAATATCTTTGGATTTGTGTTGACAAATAAATTCATTTCTAGTTCTTATTATTTTTTTTTGTTGAAGTTATTGGGCTCTTGTGTGAACCATGCATGATTAAAAAGATGCTTAGTTAAATAAAGGTTTTGGTGGTTGTGTGGAAAGACTAATTACATGTATTTTATCTACAAAAGACTTAGCAAGCAGAGATGCTTACGATGCTAGAGATTATAAAGACTTTTAAAATTGTGTTGCGAGCATTATTATCTAGTGTTTTATTTTAAGGTGAAATCATTTCAGATGAATCAAACACATTGATTCTCCTCTACGATCGAATGAGAGTCCACTTTTAACACTTTCATTTCCACTGCGGATTGCCAAATACCCACTTAATTTTTTGTTTATGTTAAACTAATTTAGGTATTGGAAATATGTTCGACTCGAGCTTCAACCATGTCTTATTCAGGATTTTGATAGAAGATATTATTGTCCTCCACGTGTCGCCACGTGGCAAGCCGGTGGGTTTGCTCCCCACCGAGCGCAGCCTCAAAACCCATGAGGAGGACGTTTCCCCCCACCGGCAAAGTCATGACTTAACCCATCACATGTGAAGATGGTCTGCATATTGTGTACATAGATTAGGCTGGCACTATTAAAATGATATTATTATTTTCAGATCTTAAATTAGTAATATAGATATTAGAAATACTCAGTGCTATATATCAGGTTCTGCTTTCCTGTGTTCAAAATCTGAACTTTGATATCATTGTTAACTCCTCCCATTGGTTGCTTGCCTTGAAGTATAATCCAATTTAAATTGGTTCTTTGGGCTTTATTAATATTAGACCATTCCCAACCCTTGATTGGGTCAACACTTGTGTTTGTGGTATTGGTTGGATTTTGTCCCCTTTTGGCCCCACCTCCCCCAAAATTAGTGTTAATGTCTCAATAGAGACCATAAATTATAAGACAAAAAACAGTTGTGAGGACAAACAATAAGACACAATTTTACTTAAAAAAGAAACAATAAAATAGGACAATAATAGCTCTCATAGACATTTCCAAGATTGGATTTTTCTAAGTTGGGCCCATGTGTTTCCCCTGATTTTGAGCTCTTCCTTCAACCACTCATTGACACCCCCTCATTCAAAACAAAGCAACACAAGGACCAAACTTGATGATGATGATGTGTGTGTTCAAACCTCCATTAGTGGAGCCACAAGCTCTTCCCGAAGATTTTGTTTCTATTAGATTTTCCTCTTTCTTTTCTTTTTTTTTTCCCCTTAATAGAGAAGGATTCTCATGTTGCAATATTCTATAAATTTCCTAATTGTATTGAAGTCTTTAGGTCTTATCCATTTATTTATTGCATGTTGTGTGCCTTGTGAGAGGCTTCGGAGTCAAGGAAAAAGCATGTGGATTGCTTGTTTCTTGAATTCAAATGATACTTGGAATTTATAAGATTTGGTTGAATAACTTGTACTTGACAAGTTCTCCCCAAATATGAAATCAAAAAGATGATGTTCTTCTTCTTCTCTGCTTGTCTAGAGAATCACATCATGCTTAATGGGTTGATTCTTTGGGATTAGTTAGAATTCACAATTTTAGCAACTTGATGGTAAAACTTTAGCAATGTGTAAAAGAATTGAGTCATATAATGTTCCAAATTCAAGATCAAATTACCTATAAGAGAGTTCATTTCTATTTTTATAGAAGCTTCTTTCCATCAAAGAGTTCCTTTCTATTCAAAACAGTATCTTCTTTCTCCTTTTAAGGTGTCTTTGTCTCTTATAGTATATGTAATGTAAACCTCTTGAAACTCTTATTTTTTTAAAATATCAGAAAAGTAAGTTAATAAAAATTATTATTAGTGAATTATAAGAACAGCTATAAGATATATGACTATGATTATTATCATTGTTATTATTATAGTCATTATTATTAATCAATATTTAAACTTACCCAACCAGATATTGTTCCACACTGGTCTTAAAATTTGATTTTTGAAGGCCTGGTTTGAGGATATAGGCCTGATGTTCTGATTTTGGGCCTCATTATGGACAGGTCTGATTCAAGTATTGGTGCTCCTTAAGGCCCAAGGTTTTCATCACATTGAGAAATCAGGCTCAATTTTGGCTTGATAAAAATATTAAAAATACTGTGATCAAAAATATAAAATTTGTATAATATAAAAAATATAAAGTCAGAACTCTTATATTTTTGTTAAGGAAAATGGGCCATGTAATTAATCAATTGATTTTTCCTTTTTATTTTTTTGGTTGAACTAAGACATTATATGTGAACATTAATTGTGTCTCATGGCAAATGAATGCACCTTTTTAAAACTAACCATGAAAAAGGAAAAAAATAAAATAAAATCAGATAATGCTAATGATTTTGGATATGTGGCTATGTAAGAGGTGGAGGGCCACCATTTTGTGGCAGAAGATGATGAGTGATGATGAACCGACTGTTGAGATTTGGGTCGAATAAATATTCCCACATCGATTAGACGTGGGGAAGGTCTTGGGTATATAAGAATTTGGGCAACTCCACGGCTAGTCTTTTGAAATAGTATCTCAAGTCTTTCAATTGGTATCAGAGCCATGCCCCGAACTTAGTCGTGTGTGTCGGTGATGTTCGACGATGTAGACTCCCCAATGGTGCAAAGGCGCAATGGGCCTGATCACCCTAATGGCGCAAAAAAGACGCAATACGCCCTGTAAAGCTTGTTGGGCTCTCGAGAAATTTGACAGTGGTGCTCCTTTACAATGGGCGTGTGACAGACTACAGTTGGTGCCACGCCTCTCATGCGGTGTAGAGGAGTGACAGACTGCAGTTGGTGCTTCACATTGTTGGCCCAAAGGCCTTCCACCCTAGTTTTGATGATGATTAACTCATGTAGTTATGTTTTACTAATAATCTTGTGTTGTTTAAGTTTCAGATCATTAACCAAGATATTAGCTGGTGATTAGCTTCAACAAGGAGTTTAGAAGCTTTTCATGGTGAATCCAGGGCCAAAGCTTCAAGATCACACATTGCCTAGCCCATGGATAGAGTTTTGGGAGCAAGTCAACTTGAAGATGAAGATCATCAAGAAGACTTAGGTATCCATAGTTTAGATAGTGTGTTTTAGATCCATTTGTAAAGCTTAGTATAGTTGATATCTCAAGTGCACTAACACACACGTTTTATGTTTTGGATTTGGTTTTCATGAATAGTAGATCAAAACAAGTTTACTTTATTTCTATGTATATTAGATATGTTCTAGATATACATACATGATTTAAACTTGCTAGACAAACTTATTTTGACTATCCTATTCATGTATTGAAAAATCAAGTTTGATAAAAAATACAAGTGTTGGTTTTGATAAAATTTGCAAGACTCAAAATGAATTGATATGATTGATATATGTCTTGAAATTTTTATCACTTGTTTGTGTTTCAATATAAAATGTTAAAACAAGTTTTATGGGATTTTCAGAAAAGATAAAAGATTTTTTATAAAATATTTTTTCCAGTTTTTCTGACCCAGGTTTGTGCTGACAGGCCGGTCGGTCGACCGTATGGGTCGACCGCACCAAGGGCCGGTCGACCCATAAGGTCGACCGACGTGCACAGACTTGTGCACGTCTGGCAGGCACAAACCCGGTCGACCGTACGGGTCGACCGGTCTGAGAGCTCTGCTCTCTGTTTGTTTGGGTCGACCGTGCCGGTCGACCGTGGTTGCCCAACGGTCACAATTCTGACCGTTGGCGGTCGACCGGGCCGGTCGACCGTCAGCCTGTCAGGCTGCCACATCAGCCTAACGGCTAGTTTCTGATGGGCCTATATAAACCCCAATTCTTTGGGATTTTGGCCAAGGTTTTTACAAGAGAAAAAATCCCAGTTTTCCAGAGTTTAAAACAAGTTTTTAAAAGAGTTTTTGGGTTTTAAACTTCTCATCTTTATTGTTTTGGGTTTTTGAAAAATCAAAGAAAACTAGGGTTTTGGGAGATTGTATTGATTTTCATTTTCTATCATTTACAAGAGATTTCCCTAGTAGTTTTTCTTTGTTGCTTGTTTCCAAAACACCTTGATTCCACACTTGAGCTATCTTCTATCCTAATCTATTTAGGATCTTTGTTTTGTGGAAAAGAGAGAAAAAGAGAAGTGTTTGAGGTTAAGCCTCCAAGATTGTAAAACCTCCTTGCTTTTGTTGTATCCCTCTTTGATAGAGGTTGATCGAAGTGGTATTGAGTTTGGATCCCTCTTCGGTAGAGGTGATTGTGTTTGAGTTGTATTGGCTACGGGCCTTATCCCTCTTCGGTAGAGGTGGATTGTGGTTGTATTGTCTCGGTGGCATTGAGAGAGGAGTTTGGTACTCCTATAGTGGATTGGAAATCCTACACGGTGGTGTAGGCGGGAATGTAGAGCTAGGGGCTCGAACCTCGAAATATATCTTTGTGTTTGCGTTTGATCCACTTGTCTCTAACTCTCTCTCTTTATTTTGTGCAAAGCATCATACTTCACTCATATCATATTTGCTTGTGTTGAGCATAACTCATATTGTCATATCATATCTATTTGCTTGCATTGTGCCTTGCATAATTCACATTGCTATATCTTGTATATGCTTGATTGTTTGTGTGTGCCTCACTTGTACTTAATCAACAAGAGCTTCACATAGCACCTCAATCCATTCAAGGGGAATCAAGAGGAGTTAGTCCAGAGTCCTTCACGGGGAATTCGGCTACACTTGTTGATTGTATTAAGTGTGATTGTAAAATTTGCATTAGCTTCCGCATTTAGCGCATTTAGTTCTTAGATTAGCACTTACCCCTATTCACCCCCCTCTAGGTGTTTTTCAATTGGTATCAGAGCTAGTGCTCCTGATATTAGGCTTAACATCCTAGGAGTGAGATCCATTTGACTGCTAATCTACATTTGCATTTGCTTGTTTGCACACATATAGTTTATCATGGCTTTCATGACCCCACCTATGTTTGACCCTTCCAACATTCATGTTTGGAAGATTAGGATGACCGTTTATTTACAAACCCTAGGACATAAGGTTTACCTTGCCATTACCAAGGAATCCTTCCTTAGTGATAGCAATCATATAGGGGCCAATGCACAAGCCCTTGAGGCCATTAGAAGCACATTATCTAAAGATTATCTTTTACGTGTTTCTAACATTGATTCCGCCTTTGCAGTGTGGAATTTGTTGACAACCACCAACACCTCCAAGCTTCAAGTGCAAATCCAACAAGAAGAGGAATCTAGTGGAGAATCCGAGCCACAACAATGCTTTACGGTCCAAGGGAATGACTCCCTTGAGGTACACTCGGAAACCCACTTAGATGATAATGATGATGCTAGTTCTTCATGTGATGATATTGTAGATCCCCATGCTTTAAATGAAGAACTTTCTATTGTTTGTGAAAAGTTAATAGAAAAATATAAGATTTTGAAAAAGAAAAGTCTAGAAATTGAAAAAGAAATAAAAGTTTGCATTCTATACTTGATTGTGTTTTGCAAGAGAAGGTTGAGGTCTATAATGAAAGGGATTCATTAAAATCTCAACTTGAACTTGCACTTAAAGAAAATGAATTTTTAAAATCTAAAAATGATTGCCATGTTCTTTTGAAGAAAAATGAAAATTTGTCTTCAAAAGTTGATTTTGTTTTAAAGGAGAAAGTTGCTTTGAAAAATAAAATTATTTCTATTTCAAATGAGTTGAATGTTTGTTTAGATAAGAATATTGTTTTGCAAAATAAGATGGATGCACATGTTTGTCATGCTAGTGTAGCTTCTTCATCTAGTCTACCTAATGCATGTACCTCTTCTTCTAAGATTAATGATGATATTTGTATGTTAAAGAAGAGAGTAGATTGTTTGGGCTCCACTATGAGCCAATGTGCCATGAACCACTCACGGTTGGAAACCTTGGTTCGAAAGAAATAAGTTCCATCCTTTATGCATGCACACCCTCCACGGCATACACATGCTCCTCACGGACACCATTACACTATGTATGCTCATGTGTACACTTGTACACATTGTGGACGTAAGGGCCACCTTGCTAAATTTTGTTTTGATCGTATACATAATATAAATTTAGCAAAGAATTTTGTTTGGGTTAGAGAATGTACTAACCCCCATGGACCCAAAAGAGTATGGGTACTAAAGACCACCCCTCCTATTATTTTTGATGTAGGTGTGGGCTCTCACATGACGTGAGAGTGATGACACCTTGGAGTGGATGCGTTCCGTACTTCATGTAAATCAATTGGATGCATCACTTTCAAGGGAAGGTTTGGTGGAGAGGACCACCATGTTTTGGAGAACTAGAGCGGTGCCCTCATTGGTTTTGGTATCGAATCTCTAACTCCTCATTTATTGTTTACATGCTTTCCATTTCATTGTTTATAGCATGTTTTTGATGTCTATGGATTAGTATGAAAATACCATGTTTATTAGATCCTTGACATACATGTATAGTATTTGAGACACACATGCTTATATGAACTCATACTTAGTGTTCTCACTTTTGTTTAAGCTATAATGTACATCATGAATCTAATACATGTGAATTTACATAGTAATCATGTTTTAGTTTTATCATGATGATTTTTATATGTGTTTTGATGCTTCATGTTGTAGATTACTTGTTTAGATGTTAGTTTTCACTAAAACTAGAAGATTTATACTTGTGCATATAGTGGGCCACAAATAAATCTATATATATTTGAGCTTGATTGCTTATTTGATCCCATTAGATGTGCTAGTATAGTCTAGTTTTGATGATTCATACATTTTAAACTTGTATTCCCATTTTGGATTTGTTTTATGATTTTTCACTTCATGTATATGTTTGTACTGCCAAACTTTAAGATATACATGTATACCCCTTTGAGTCATTTGCCTTTCATGCAAATCTATATATATGGACTCAATTGTGTTTTGGGATATGTATGTATACTTATTGTGTTGATAATTCATACATATGCCTTGAAATGAAATTTGCTTTGGTAAAAATTTAATTTTTCGTGCTTTTGTGTTTAATTGTTTAACTTCATGTATATGTCTATCATGTCCAAACTATTAGATATACATGTTTATCTTTTTGAGCCACGTGCCTTAATGCATATATCTTGTGGACTCATTATGTTTAGGATATGTATGTATACTTTAGTTTGTACATGACATACATATGCCTTGAAGTTTAAATTGTTCTAATAATTTCCGTGTTTTCTTATTTAAAGGAATATTGAGCTTAATTGAATATTTTCATGATTATGATATTCACACTTTATTTGTACACTCACATTTATTGCTTGCTCATGTTTTGTATTCATGAGTCATATTTATGCCTAATTGAATTAGAGTGTTGATTATCATGTGGATTTCATGTTTTATGAAAATTATTTTTAGTTTATTCCTTGCTTGAAGGATTTCGCACTAGTTAACAAGTTTTTCATTTTGACTAGTTCGTATTCTTCAATTTGGTAGTGATTTTCAAACAAGCTTATTTTTCAAATCTATTTTTGAAAACCCCTACCCTTGACGGGAGGTTGGATGGGAGTCCATGCCTTGTATGTTTATATTGAAAATCTTTTTAAACTTGTGCATGAGATGGGAGGATTAGTTATATGAGTTATACCATGCTTTTATTGTTATGTCAATTGATATCATTGAACTCTTTCAATTGGTATCATTTTGATTTTTTGTATACTCATATGTTTATTGTGTATGTATATTTTCAATTGGTATCATCTATTAGTGATTGGTACTCATTCTATTTCATACACATATACTTGTTTTATTTGTGCTATTATATTTCTATATCTTAAGCACAAATTTTGTTTATGCTAGAGCTTGAGTTTCAACTATTACTTCAATTGATTCATTTTTCAATTGGTATCTTTATTCAAGCTTATTTTAAAATAAAAAAAAAACTATGCATAGGCTTGTTAAAAAAAGAGTATACATAGTTTTTGTTGGTATTTCATAAAGGGGAGAAAATTCGATTTTCATATTTCAATTGGTATTTAGTTTTCCACTCCCTTACTTTATGATAAAAAAAAGGTCATTTCAATTGTTTATATGACTTAAAAAGAAAAATATTATCTTTTGATATCAAGATGTTTGTGTTTTAAATTGGTATCTAAAAATTTTGTTTAGAGAAAAATATTCAAAAGTTTTGATTTGTATTGACTATATGCAAGGAGAGCTTAACATCTCTTCCACATATAGATTCATGATGAGTGTATCTTATATTGAAGAGCTTAACATCTCTTCTTTATGTGGTACACGTGTGTAGGGGGAGCTTCACATCTCCTCTTATGCATTACATAATGTGTGTTATGTGAATTAGGGCTTAACATCCCTCCTTCATGTAATGCATATGTGTAGGGAAGCTAATTTAGCGTCTTCCTCTTCATGAATGTATATAGCATATAACATTTATTGATCTTTGTTTATTTTCTATTGATATCAAGATGCTTCATTGACATATTTTTTCTATTGATATCATGTTGTTTATAGTCACCCCTTATTGACCTTGTTTTTTGTTTTAGACAAAAAGGGGGAGAACATTGTTCGTATTGTTTTGATTGACAAAAAAAGGGGAGAAAGATTTTTACCCCTCATTTATTGTTTTGATTGTTTACCCCTTTGTTGATGATTGACAAAAAGGGGGAGAATAATTTGTGTTTTATATGCATACTTATGTTTTTGCATATATTTAGTTTTATTGGTATCTAGAGCATCTAGTGTTTTTGTTAATGTTTTATTAATTTAATTGATATCTAGAGCCTCTAGAACATGTTTATGTGTTTTATGCATGTTGATGCATACATGTTTATGTACATTCATTGCATATCTTTTGATTATTTGTTTATGCATGAGTTAAGGGGGAGCTTCTTTGAAGCTTAACTTTAATCCATGCATATATAACTCCATGAGTTTTGTCATCATCAAAAGGGGGAGATTGTTGGCCCAAAGGCCTTCCACCCTAGTTTTGATGATGATTAACTCATGTAGTTATGTTTTACTAATAATCTTGTGTTGTTTAAGTTTCAGATCATTAACCAAGATATTAGTTGGTGATTAGCTTCAATAAGGAGTTTAGAAGCTTTTCATGGTGAATCCAGGGCCAAAGCTTCAAGATCACACATTGCCTAGCCCATGGATAGAGTTTTGGGAGCAAGTCAACTTGAAGATGAAGATCATCAAGAAGACTTAGGTATCCATAGTTTAGATAGTGTGTTTTAGATCCATTTGTAAAGCTTAGTATAGTTGATATGCTCAAGTGCACTAACACACACGTTTTATGTTTTGGATTTGGTTTTCATGAATAGTAGATCAAAACAAGTTTACTTTATTTCTATGTATATTAGATATGTTCTAAATATACATACATGCTTTAAACTTGCTAGACAAACTTATTTTGACTATCCTATTCATGTATTGAAAAATCAAGTTTGATAAAAATACAAGTGTTGGTTTTGATAAAATTTGCAAGACTCAAAATGAATTGATATGATTGATATATGTCTTGAAATTTTTATCACTTGTTTGTGTTTCAATATAAAATGTTAAAACAAGTTTTATGGGATTTTCAGAAAAGATAAAAGATTTTTTATAAAATATTTTTCCCAGTTTTTCTGACCCAGGTTTGTGCTGACAGGCCAGTCGGTCGACCGTATGGGTCGACCGCACCAAGGGCCGGTCGACCCATAGGGTCGACCGACGTGCACAGACTTGTGCACGTCTGGCAGGCACAAACCTGGTCGACCGTACGAGTCGACCGGTCTGAGAGCTCTGCTCTCTGTTTGTTTAGGTCGACCGTGCCGGTCGACCGTGGTTGCCCAACGGTCACAATTCTGACCGTTGGCGGTCGACCGGGCCGGTCGACCGTCAGCATGTCAGGCTGCCACATCAGCCTAACGGCTAGTTTTCTGATGGGCCTATATAAACCCCAATTCTTTGGGATTTTGGCCAAGGTTTTACAAGAGAAAAAATCCCAGTTTTCCAGAGTTTAAAACAAGTTTTTAAAAGAGTTTTTGGGCTTTAAACTTCTCATCTTTATTGTTTTGGGTTTTTGGAAAATCAAAGAAAACTAGGGTTTTGGGAGATTGTATTGATTTCCATTTTCTATCATTTACAAGAGATTTCCCTAGTAGTTTTTCTTTGTTGCTTGTTTCCAAAAACATCTTGATTCCACACTTGAGCTATCTTCTATCCTAATCTATTTAGGATCTTTGTTTTGTGGAAAAGAGAGAAAAAGAGAAGTGTTTGAGGTTAAGCCTCCAAGATTGTAAACCCTCCTTACTTTTGTTGTATCCCTCTTTGGTAGAGGTTGATCGGAGTGGTATTGAGTTTGGATCCCTCTTCGGTAGAGGTGATTGTGTTTGAGTTGTATTGGTTACGGGCCTTATCCCTCTTCGATAGAGGTGGATTGTGGTTGTATTGCCTCGGTGGCATTGAGAGAGGAGTTCGGTACTCCTATAGTGGATTGAAAATCCTACACGGTGGTGTAGGCGGGGATGTAGAGTTAGGGGCTCGAACCTCGAAACATATCTTTGTGTTTGCGTTTGATCCACTTGTCTCTAACTCTCTCTCTCTTTATTTTGTGCAAAGCATCATACTTCACTCATATCATATTTGCTTGTGTTGAGCATAACTCATATTGTCATATCATATCTATTTGCTTGCATTGTGCCTTACATAATTCACATTGCTATATCTTGTATATGCTTGGTTGTTTGTGTGTGCCTCACTTGTACTTAATCAACAAGAGCTTCACATAGCACCTCAACCCATTCAAGGGGAATCAAGAGGAGTTAGTCCAGAGCCCTTCACGGGGAATTCGGCTACACTTGTTGATTGTATTAAGTGTGATTGCAAAATTTGCATTAGCTTCCGCATTTAGCGCATTTAGTTCTTAGATTAGCACTTACACCTATTCACCCCCCCTCTAGGTGTTTTTCACACATATGGCGTATAGTCTTCCCACGCAGTGAAGAAATTGTATCTCGATAGAGCATTTGATCTTATTGTGTGAAGATAGTTGAGCTTGCAGGGAGACTCTTTGTTCGAGGGGGATTGCTGGGATTTGGGTCAAACAAATAGTCCCACATCGACTAGACGTGGGAATGGTCTTGTGTATGTAAGGATTTGGGTAACTCCACCTAGAAAGCTAGTCTTTTGGGATGGTGCTCCAAGTCCTTCGCCTACAAGAATGCTCCGAAGTCTAACAATGCACTGTATAGCTAAAAAGTTGAGGTGGATGTTGAGTTTTCCCCCTCAACTTTCACAGCAAACAAACATGCTGAAGTAAAGGAAAAGATGCGAAGCCGAGAGTGTCATGAGAGGTGTAATATCCCCTAACTACTAATATTATATTTCTACATTTATTAATGTTATTTAGATTACTTATTATTATTGATTAATTTATTTTATACATGTGTATAAATACTTGTACATACATATAAAGTGTATATGTTTTTTATTTACATTTATACCAGTGTATGCATGTATTATATTTTATACATTATTATTAGCATTATTATTATTATTATTATTATTATGTTATTGTTGGTATTATTCCTAACTGATCTTCTTTTTCAACCCATAATCAATTATCCAATAAATCATAACCCATCTAACTCATACCAAAAATAAAAAAAATTAAAATAAATAAGAAACAAAAAATATATAATAATAATAATAATATATATATATATATATATATATATATATATATATATATATATATATATATATATATATGTTTATTCCAAGTTTCAAACTCATATTCTTTTTACCAAATCCTGATACCGAAACCATAAGGCCACATTGCCGTGTGGTTAAGTAGAAGGTCTAATTTATTTAAATAAGTCTAAAACCAAATTTAAATTTCAAATTCTAACTGAAAGATCTCATGAGATCTTTATGGATCTTATCTTAACAACTTGATTTCTTATATTAACAATCTGATTGCTAAAAATCCTAACCTAAAAAATCCTATCCTATTTTATTAATGTAACTGCTTCTTTAAAAAAAGAGTTAGAAAGAAATTTAAACCCAACATTCCTCTTCCTCCCTCTACCTCTATCCTTGGAATCAATCATGACGATCATGACGAAGGAACATGTCCGAGCATGGAGATTGAGGAGCAGACCTAGGGAATCAATCCAAGTTAGTAAAATTCAATTTTTTTATGAATTAAAGATTTAATTGAAGTATCGTGATTAGATTTATCTTCCCATGAATTTCCATCAAGAATAGATAAGATTAATTTACATTAACAAGAATTTAATGATATAATATATTTAAAATTCTTTTATGAAACTTAAATCTCTCTAAGATCTAGATAAATTAATGATATATCATGTTTAATATTTTATTACCCAAATTAAATTATAGAAAACTTTAAAATAAAATACTGAAGGAAAATTCTAGAATAATAAAAAGAAAAAGAATTGGTTTGTATCAAATAATTTGCATATTCAAAAATTTCCTTCCAAAAAGAAATTTTTTAGAACCTAAAACCAATCACCTAAATTTTACATAGGCAAATCTATCATTACATCATTAAGGAAGAATTAAAAAAAAGAAAAGAATATATATATATATATATATATATATATATATATATATATATATAGGGGTTACTGTACCTCAACTGACGGCTGAGAGAGTTTCTCAGTCGGCGGGACGTGGCAACATAATAGCCACGAACTTGTCATCAATTTTGGCGGACAAAAACCTGAGAAATCCCGCCTAAATTACTCTCAGTCACCTCAACTTTGTATTTGACGAAAATACCCTCTGTCAGAACTTTTTACCTTATGTAAAATATTTCCTTTAAAAAAAATTTACAGACCTAAAATTTCACCTGATCATTCTGAAGAAATTAGTTCTATTGTTTCACAAATTTGTTCCGTTTTTTAAAAAAAATTTGCTACATATGGCGCCAAAGAAATCATCCGCCGAAAAAGGTAATGGCGAAACAAAAGCAAATTTTTTTTAGGGTTTGTGGATTTTAATAGTTATAATTTTTTTCCAGATTTGATTCCATTTCTGTCACTTTTTTTTTGAAAACATGGGACCATGGTCACAAATAAGAGAGAGATTCTGAAACTTGAGATCATGAATAACTTTTTAAATTTATAAATTTTGTAACACCCGACAATGGTCCAATTTTTTTCAAGTTTTTTCATTTCCTTCTCTTTCTACCATGGTCGCAGTTATTTGGAAAAAGCGATCTAGATGTATGCGACCTTGCTCATAGTGTTTTAACAATTTTTTTCATACACTTTATGTCGACCTGGGTCGCAGTTGTTAAAATTAGAGTTGCAGATGTGTGCGACTTAGATCGTAGCGTTTTAAATTTTTTTTTTTGACTTTGCGTTGTAGATGAATGCGACCTTCGTCGCAGTATATGAAATATCCTTTATTTTTTATTCCCTATTCTGATGACTTGGGTGGCAGTTGTTTAAATTTGTGTTTTAGATGTTTGCGACTTCGGTCGAAGTTTTTTTTACAAATCATTTGTTTTTCTTTCCCTTTTTATGACGACATGGGTCGCAGTTGTTTCAATCTGCGTTGTAGAGTTATTCGACCTTGGTAGCAGTATATTAAACGTCATTTGGTTTTCATTCCCTTCTCTGTCGACCTGGGTCGCAGTTGTTTATATTTGCACTGTAGATGTATGCGACCTTGGTCGCAGTGTTTTAAAAATAATTTATTTTTTATTCCCTTTTAATTTTTAAATAAACATTAAACTAAAGTTTTTAATGTTTCTTCATCTATAGATAAACAACAACTGAAGGTTCGTCCTCTGAGATCGAGCCTAAAACCTATGTGCGAATTCATTAAGAAATTCAAAAAGCACATTCAGGGCGATTTCGTAGATGCGATCAAGAAGACCCTATTTGGCCCAATCTTCATGGCCTTCTACAATGAGGAATTTGGGGGTGAAAAGGGTCTAAAATCAAACATTGATATACTGAGGATTTTAGACCAGTATGATAGGAATACAAGAACCTTTAGAATTGGGGGCAAACAAATTGAGTTAACAGTGGAGGATGTTGCCCTAACTTTTGGTCTACCTATCATTGGGGCGGATTTTATTATGAATAAGACCTGTACAATGAAGAACAGAGGGGTTATAAAATATTATTTACCTAATATAAAGAAGATCACAAAAGTATCTATTGAAGAAACTTTGGATGATCTTCTGGTCAAGAAAAGAAGGAGGAGTGAATTAGATGTGACCAAGGATGAACAGCTTGAGTAGCAAGTGACTTTAAATGAAATTATAAGAGACAGACAAAGACTACAGCTCAAGACTTTACTACAATAATCATCCTATACATGTCGGCCACTCTATTCTTTTCGGACAGTAAATGCACGGTGCCGTGGTATATTGTGGAACAGATTGTCAATATGTAGCTGATGAGGACAATATGCTGGGCTAAACCTGTTTGGCAATTCTTGATTGTGTCAATGGACATCTTCAGGCACACCACGTACGAGCTGCAAGGATGCTCCGTGCAAATTATTGTAAGTATGAATATCAAATTTGGCAAATATTGTATGAAATTTTCCGATATCTTGTGAATATTTATGTAAACTAATTTAATTATGCATTTTGCAGCATTGGCTATGTGAGAGGGCTTTTATTTTTGAGCTGAGGTCTGCTTTGGAGGACAAAACCCCACGCGCAGTAAGATCGGACATCTAAAATATTAGCAGATCTCTGCTTGAAGTTGATCTAAATGAGCTTGACACACATATCGTAAGTTTTTAAATATTAAATACCATATACTTTTTGATTAAAATTTTATACATTAAAAAGGAGAAGAAGAGGCAGGAGAAAAAGAAGAAAGAGGGGGAAGAGAGGAAGGAGAGGATGAAAGAAGAGGAGAAGAAGCAGAAAAGGATGATGGAGCAGATGGAGAAGCAGGCTGAAGAGAAGAAGGAAAAAAAATTAGAAGAGGATGAAATCAAGGGTTCTGAATTTATAGTAAATATTTCTGGGGAAGATTTCCCCAGTTTTTCTTTAAATATAACTCAACAGATTCAAGAACTCCAAAAAGATAGAGCTTCTGAAGAAAAAATTCAAGAACAGACTCCGGCTCAAAAGCAATCCTTAAAAAGAAAAGTTTTGGATTACTCTAAAGGAACGATAGAAAGGGGAGTCAAAGAACGCAAGCGCGCTGAAAGAGATCGCGATGACTCCGACTTCGTTTATCCAAAATAGAAAAAGAAAATTAATGAACATCCTCTTCCACAGCCTGCGGCTCAGACTTCTGCCACTGGTTTCGGCAAAAAACAGATTTCTCACACTCAGCAAAAAATCAGGAAATTGACTGAAACCACAGCATACAGAATATTCTGCAGCCCCATCAACAAGCTCTTATAAAAAGTTTCTTGGACAAGGCCTTCTCTGAGTAAGTTAATTAATTTTATTATAAATTATATCAAAAACTATTAGATATTTATATAAAACAATATAATTATTAACTTTATTTTGAATATCTTGCAGTTCTACTGCATATCAGGATACCGACAACGGAATCATTGTTGCCAAAAATGACATTAAGAACCTGATGTTCAGTAGAGAGTTAAATGCGAATATAATTCATTTCTACATGCAGCATCTAGAGAAAAGAGGAGGATTAAAAAGTATATTCTTTCGGAGCGAAGCTTGGGTAAACATCTATTTTCTCCTTTACAGTTAAATGAAATATCAATTTCCTAATTAATTTAGTGAATCAAAATTTTTGAACGTTAAATATTCTACTAGTAGTCTTTACTGCTATTAAGGCATAACGAATGTACTGCGACCAAGGTCGCAGTCCATGATTAAAATAATCCACACGAATATCAATTTAAAATGAAGGTTACGACTTTGGTCGCAGTTGCTGGCGGCAGTCTTAATCAACAACAACACTACGACCTTGGTCACTATGCATGTTAGCTACCAAATGTACTGCGACCTAGGTCGCAGTCGATGATAAAATTAATCACCACGAATATCATTTTAGTAATGAAAGGATGCGACCTAGATCACATTTCCTGGCGGTCTTTATCAAATAACAACACAGCGATCTTGGTCACTGAATATATTAATATAAAAGTCGGGGTTCATAAGAAATGCTTAAAAATTAAACATGGATACAGGTGATGGCGATCAAGGTCGTAGCGTAAAGTAGATTAATCAAAAAGCACTGCGACCATGATCGCAGTCTGTTGTCTTGACGTAATAACATCTAATTTTCATAATGTTTTTTTATACTTTGAATTCATTTTGAAATTTATTTTTTTGTTGTTCACAGCACGGTGTTGTATCTAAAAGTAGAGATCTTGAAGAATATTTCATCAAGCAACTGTTAAAAAACTGGACAGTTGATGTGCAGTACATGTTCTTCCCGATCAATCACATACACAGTGCTAACGATCCCGGATTTCACTGGACCTTATTGGTGTTGAAACCTATTTCGATGAAGACGTTTGTGAATATCAATTCATTTGGAGCTCTTATACATGACGAATCAAGAGTTCGACATGATCAAGATGTGCCAAGGAGAGTTGATAGAGTGTGGTTTGTAAAGTTGAAGTAGAATGTAAAAAGCCTTGACACAACACACATATCAGTGTCTTTAAGTCGACTTATACTTCCTTCAAGTCGACTAAACCCATGTGTAGTCGACTATCTCAAAGCCCAAGTCGACTAAGTTTTGTGTCCTGAAACATACCAACTCTCTGTTTGTGTATTAGTCGACCAAACAGACAACTATAGTCGACTAATACATCTTCTAGTCGACTAACCCTTGTCTCCAAGTCGACTAATAACTGGTCAAGTCGACTATCAAGTAGTTGCAGTCGACTTGAAGTAGTTATTCTGAAACTGTTCTTCCAACGGCCACTGACCTAGTCGACTAATAGCTAAACCTAGTCGACTAATAGAAGGAATTTTGCCTAGGTTAGTCGACTAACTCCATGGGCAAGTCGACTAATAGGCAGTTCTGACTGTTGGACAGTTTTCTTTATCTGGTCTTTTGGGCAACGAATTCCAACGTCCTAATGGTTTGAATTGCTCCTATAACTACCCTAACTTACCCTAGTCTTCAGCTATATAAGGGGTAGTTAATCCAAAGGCCAATTACCAAGATTTTCCATCAGTTTTCCAAAAGTCAAAATCCAGAAAACCTGAAAATTGATTTCTAACTTCAGTTCTTCACCAAAAGACAATTCCTATTGTGAAGTTCTTCTGAAGTTTTTTGTTTCCTATACTGTACCTTGTCCACATACACATTCTTGTCCAAGGCTATAGGAAAAATATTGTAATTCTCAAAGTGTTCATTGTACACGGGAGGCTTCTTGGTTGAAGAGGCAAGTTGTACAAGGTGACCATTGTACACGGGAGGCTTCTTGGTTGAAGAGGCAGTTGTACAAAGGTAAAAGGTGTTCTCTTGGTGGAAGAGAAGGTGTACACATTTGGAGAAGGGGATTCGACAAGTGGTGTACATGTTGTATTGATTTTGGGTGGCAAGATCAAGGTTAAAGGAAAATCTCAAGCGGGTGGCTTGGGGACTGGATGTAGGTCACAAGGACCGAACCAGGATAAATCTCTTTGTCTGCGTTTGTCAATTTCTGAGATTTGTTTTCCTTTACATGCAAGTTATTTATTTTATTTATTTGCCTAACGATTAATCCTTCTTGTCTAGTGTTTGTGTTGACTTGTGTTGTATTTTAGATCATTGTTGCCTACAAGAGATAATTCCGCAATTAGTTCTTATCTCAACGATCCAACAATTGGTATCAGAGCCCGGCACCAACATCAAGGTTCAAGGCAACAACCGGCGTACACGCTCTGATCCTACAATTGGTTTCAGAGCAGGGGAGAGCCAAGTTCATCAACAGGCAACAACCATACCAATTCCTACAATTGGTATCAGAGCCCTGCATACCTCGTCAACAACAAGGATGGCAACTGAGTTCTCATCATCCCAATTCAAAGAAGGACATTCTACACAGCGTCCACCGCTATTTGACGGAACCAACTACAACTATTGGAAGTGTAGAATGAAGATATACTTGCAGTCACTCAACTACGACCTTTGGAACATCGTAGAAGCATCGTACACCAAGCCCACAACCAACTACAACGCTTGGAGTGAAGATCAAAAGAAGAACGCTAACCTTGACGCCAAAGCAATGAATGCTCTATTTTGTGCCCTTACCAAAGAAGAGTTCAACCGAGTGTCAACAGCAACTTCTGCACATCAAATTTGGCATACTCTTCAGGTAACACACGAAGGCACTAATAAAGTTAAGGAATCTAAAATATCTGTTCTTGTCCACAGGTTTGAGTTATTCAAAATGGAGGAGAATGAAACCATATCCGAGATGGTTACAAGATTCACCGACATCACCAATACATTAGCATCCCTTGGAAAGGACTACACCCAAGTTGAAAGAGTTCGAAAGATCCTTCGTGCACTCACACCAAAATGGGAGAAGAAGACAACCGCCATTGAAGAGGCGAATGATCTCTCAACTATGACGTTAGAAAACCTAATCGGTAATCTAATGGCATATGAAGTGCAGTTAGAAGAAAGGAAGAAGGACGAACGACAACACCGTTCAAAGAAGAAAGAACTCGCCTTCCATGCATCTTCCGACACGGACAATGATGACGAAGAGGAGATGGCAATGCTCTCAAAGAAGTTCAGGAAATTTCTTAAGTAAGGTAAATTCAAGTGTTTTAATTGTGATAAATCAGGACATATGAAGATGGATTGCCCTTTGCTCAAGAAGAAAGATAAGTACAAGAGTAAGAAGTTCAGAAAGAAGAAGAACTACGAAGCATCTTCAGAATATAGTAATTCCTCATCTTCTGATGAAGAAGAATCCACTAAACATGTTAACTTATGTTACATGGTCATAGAAGATGAAGAGGTATCGTTTTCTGAACTCTCTGATGCATTTAATGAGTTATTTATGAATCTGAAAAATGAAAAACTGAAAAACAGATTTTTGTTAAAAGAAAATGAGAAACTTTTACAGGAAAATTCTGTTTATGCTTTACAAGTATCTTCTATAAATTCTCAACAAGATGAATCTGAAAAAGTCATATCATCTTTGAAAACTGAAAATGAGAAGTTTATAAAAGAAATCATTTTTCTGAAAATGGAAACTAAGTCTTTGAATGATAGAATTTCTATATTGGATAAAGACATGTTAGTTTTCAAAAAGAAATATGAAGATCTTATGCAAAATATGACTAAGTTTAATAAAGGAAAAGAAAATTTGACTGCTTTATTATCTTTTCAGAAATTGTCACATGATAATCATGGTATTGGATTTATTGCAAAATCTTCATGTTATAATCATCCATATAGTTATTTTGTAAAAAGTAAGAATAAGAAAAGTAAGTTTATATGGATTCCAAAGAACTTAAATTTTCATGATAAAAATACATATATTGCTTCATACATTCATGATATATGTGATTCTTGCAATTATGTATATACTAACAGGTGGAAACCAAATTCTAAATGGATTTGGAGTCCTAAAGGTTAGATATGATCTTTTATATTTGGTACCAACTAACGTTTATCTTGCAGGTACCATATAAAAATTGATAAAGAACAACTATGTATATATGTACTAATATATTTGTTGCAGGGGGAGAACAAAATATTTCTCTATCTGTTATAACCCATTTCTGCAGGGGGAGGAAAAGATAACATATTTTCTGCAGGGGGAGGACTTGTGCACACAAAGCGTCGTCATCAAAAAGGGGGAGAATGTTGAAACCTATTTCGATGAAGACGTTTGTGAAGATCAATTCATTTGGAGCTCTTATACATGACGAATCAAGAGTCCGACATGATCAAGATGTGCCAGGAGAGTTGATAGAGTGTGATTTGTAAAGTTGAAGTAGAATGTAAAAAAGCCTTGACACAACACACATATCAGTGTCTTTAAGTCGACTTATACTTCCTTCAAGTCGACTAAACCCATGTGTAGTCGACTATCTCAAAGCCCAAGTCGACTAAGTTTTGTGTCCTGAAACAGACCAACTCTCTGTTTGTGTATTAGTCGACCAAACAGACAACTATAGTCGACTAATACATCTTCTAGTCGACTAACCCTTGTCTCCAAGTCGACTAATAACTGGTCAAGTCGACTATCAAGTAGTTGCAGTCGACTTGAAGTAGTTATTCTGAAACTGTTCTTCCAACGGCCACTGACCTAGTCGACTAATAGCTAAACCTAGTCGACTAATAGAAGGAATTTTGCCTAGGTTAGTCGACTAACTCCATGGGCAAGTCGACTAATAGGCAGTTCTGACTGTTGGACAGTTTTCTTTATCTGGTCTTTTGGGCAACGAATTCCAACGTCCTAATGGTTTGAATTGCTCCTATAACTATCCTAACTTACCCTAGTCTTCAGCTATATAAGGGATAGTTAATCCAAAGGCCAATTACCAAGATTTTCCATCAGTTTTCCAAAAGTCAAAATCCAGAAAACCTGAAAATTAATTTCTAACTTCAGTTCTTCACCAAAAGACAATTCCTATTGTGAAGTTCTTCTGAAGTTTTTTGTTTCCTATACTGTACCTTGTCCACATACACATTCTTGTCCAAGGCTATAGGAAAAATATTGTAATTCTCAAAGTGTTCATTGTACACGGGAGGCTTCTTGGTTGAAGAGGCAAGTTGTACAAGGTGACCATTGTACACGGGAGGCTTCTTGGTTGAAGAGGCAGTTGTACAAAGGTAAAAGGTGTTCTCTTGGTGGAAGAGAAGGTGTACACATTTGGAGAAGGGGATTCGACAAGTGGTGTACATGTTGTATTGATTTTGGGTGGCAAGATCAAGGTTAAAGGAAAATCTCAAGCGGGTGGCTTGGGGACTGGATGTAGGTCACAAGGACCGAACCAGGATAAATCTCTTTGTCTGCGTTTGTCAATTTCTGAGATTTGTTTTCCTTTACATGCAAGTTATTTATTTTATTTATTTGCCTAACGATTAATCATTCTTGTCTAGTGTTTGTGTTGACTTGTGTTGTATTTTAGATCATTGTTGCCTACAAGAGATAATTCCGCAATTAGTTCTTATCTCAACGATCCAACAATTGGTATTTGATTGCCATACAGAAGAGTGGATTTTTTACAACTCTTTAGTCTCAGCTAAAAAACAAGTAGTACATTAAAGCTTATCAAAGAGATGCAAGAATAATGGTGAGTTGAAATTTAATATTTCGATTACTGGATACTTGCATTTAATTTGATTAATATTGATATTTTTTCTATTGACATTGCAGAAAGAAAGGTTATTACAGATTTTTGAAATTGATTTCAATAAATTAATGAAAAAACAATATAAAATACACAAGATGCCCCCAACAAGTAAACAGGTATTTAATTTTTTGACAACACTTACCTATCATATTTTCTACCTTTTTTGAATATAGAAATCTAATTTCATTTAATGATTACTCTGTACAATTTTCAGTGTTGATTGCGCTGTATATGTATGCAAGTACATGAAAAGTATAGCATTTGGTAGTCCATTAGCTATTGATACTGTTACGGCTGCCGATGTACAGAGACTAAGAAGTGAGCTTGCATACATGATACTTACAAATAGAGAGAAAAGTTAGGATGAAGAAACAGAAATTATAAGAAGGATGGTATTTGAAGACTGACAGTTTACAATTCATTGATTTACCTCAATTTTATTTATAAATGTAAAAATAAATGCAATTCATTGATCTGTTTGTTTTATTAATTTAATTTATAAATATTTTTATACATTTATTTATTATAAAATCCATTGATTATTTCCAATCTACATCTGTTACACCGTGCATTTTACTAATTCGTATTGATATTAGAAACAAACATGAGTTCAGAAGTTGTACTGCGATCAAAGTCGTAGTAATGACCTGTTTGAGTTACAGAGTTTCCTTATATTGCGATACTGTAATCGAGACAGCGATCGTGGTCGCAATTACGTAATCATTTATCAGTTCCCAATGCGACTGTGGTCGCACTTCCATAATCGGGAGACCAAAGTTTTTGTACACATAGGCCTTTATATATGTTTTAATTTAATTAACTTCATTAATTTATGTTATCGTAAACATAATCCTCCCTGCATTTTTCTACCATAAAAGATATTAAAACAATTATAATCTTCACGTGTTCTTTGTACAAAGTAACTTGATGTAAGACTGTATTAACTTTTTAACTATTTTCGAGAACTGAACAGTCACCTGGAAAGTATACAATTTTTGGGAAAAGGCAGAAAATAAATTTGGGACATGTTCACGTCATTTAAGAGCTTAAACCTTTTTGAATTCCGGGATTAAAAATATATAAAGGGTCATCATGACAGGATTATAAACATACTAAATATGTTTTGTTCAAATTCGTTACTTTCAAATATTCGGAAACAGATTCAAAAATGTCTTCTCCACCGTCTTCACCGGAAAGAATCCAATCATCTAATGATAATTGGATGTATAGTTCTGAAGCGATCCCTCGCTACAGGTCAGAGAATGAGCTTGATACAGACGACCCGTTCTGAGAGTTCATTGATGAACAAAAATACTGCCATGAAGAGGAAGAAAGCGAAAAGGAGATTGTTGGTAAAGAGGTGGAAGAGACGGAAAGCGATACGGAAGACGAACACAGTCATAATCTTGAGGACGAATCTGATTATAATGGTGATGACGAGAACGAGTAGATTAGAACTTTAAAATTTGTATTTCGATTTTTTATAAATATATAAGCCTGTTTTCAAATGTTAATTGTGTGAATTATAATTTTTACTACTTAATCTTGGTTGAAATGTTGTATATTGTCACAAATTTTATTCATGTGGTAGATCGAAATGGATGTTACAATTTAAATATATATATATATATATATATATATATATATATATATATATATATATATATATATATATATATATATCGTCAGCCAACTGCGACTCTGGTCGCAGTCATGAAACTGGTGTAGACATCCAGACAGGACGTTCAAATTGAAAAACACCTAGAGGGGGGGTGAATAGGTGTAAGTGCTAATCTAAGAAACTAAATGCAAACTAAGTGCGCTAAATGCGGAAGCTAATGCAAATTATGCACAAACTAATACAATACAACAAGTGTAGCCGAATTCCCCTTGCGAGGCTCTGGACTAACTCCCTTGATTCCCCTTGAAATGGGTTGAGGTGCTATGTGAAGCTCTTGTTGGATGAGTATAAGTTAGGCACACACACACAAGCAATCCAAGCAATATAAAATACACACAATCAAGCCAAGCATATAAGAATGAATAGCAATATGAATAAATGCAAGGCAATATGAAATATGCACAACACAAGCAAATATGATATGATATGAATATGATGCTTTGCACAAATATAAGAGAGAGAGTTAGAGAGACAATGGATCAATACGCAAACACCAAGATTTGTTTCGAGGTTCGAGCACCTTGCTCTACATCCCCGCCTACACCACCGTGTAGGATTTCCACTATCTCAACTCCCACCGAGGGAACCTCTACCGAAGAGGATTTCTTACAACTCTAGGAGTACCAAACTCCTCTCTCAAACAACAACCTCCTCACAACCGAGGGGTTAGGCCCGTAGCCAATACAACAACCAACACCTCTACCGAAGAGGTCTACAACCAAACTCAATCACCTCTACCTAAGAGGGATCCAAAACACAATCACCCGATCACCTCTACCGAAGAGGGATTCACAAATATAAGGGTGTTTACAACTATGAGGTTTACAACAAACAACCTCAAACACTTCTCTTTCTTTTTCTCTTTTTCCACAAAAACAAGATCCTAATAGTTTAGGATAGAAGATATGGCTCAAGTGTGGAAACTAAGTGTTTTTGGAAACAAGCAACAAAGAAAAACTACTTGGGAAATCTCTTGTATATGATAGAAATAAAAGATCAAATCAAAATCCCAAAACCTAGTTCTCTTTGATTTTCCAAAAACCCAAAACAATAAAGATTAGAAGTTTAAAGCCCAAAAACTACTTTTTAAAACTCTTTTAAACACTTCAGAAAACTGGAATTTTTCCTCTTAAAAATCTTAGCCAAAATCCCAAAGGAATGGGGTTTATATAGGCCCTATACAAAACTAGCCGTTAGGCTGAGCTGGCAGTCTGACAGACTGCCGGTCGACCGGCCCGGTCGACCGCCAACGGTCGAATTTGTGACCGTTGGGCAACATCGGTCGACCGGCCCGGTCGACCGAAAAAAACCCGAGAGCAGAGCTCTCAACTCGGTCGACCGGCTCGGTCGACCGTCCATTGTGCCTAACAGACGTGCACGTCTGTGCACGTCGGTCGACCGGATCGGTCGACCGGCCCTTGGTGCGGTCGACCGTCCCGGTCGGCCGACCAGCCTGTCAGCACAAAACCAGGTCAGAAAAATTTGGAAAAATATTTTCTAAAAAATCTTTTATCTCTTTTAAAAATACAATAAAAATTGTTTTATCATTTTATGTTGAAACATAAACATGTGATAAAAATTTCAAGACAATATATCAACATATCAATTCATTTTTGTGTCTTGCCAATTTTATCAAAAACAAAACTTGTATTTTTATCAAACTAGAATTTTCCAAAACATGAATAGGATAGTCAAAATAAGTTTGTCTAGCAAGTTTAAAGCATGTATGTATATCTAGAACATATCTAATATACATAGGTATAAGGTAAACTTGTTTTGATCTATTATTCATGAAAACCAAAAACCAAATCATGAAACGTGTGTGTTTTGTGCACTTGAGCATATCAACTAAACTAAGCTTTACAAATGGATCTAAAACTCTATCTAAACTAGGATACCTAAGTCTTCAAGTAGACTTGCTCCAAAACTCCGTGATTCTCCAAGTGCAAAGGTATGATCTTTAAGCTTTGGCACCGGAATCATCATGAATAGCTTCTAATCATCTTGTTGAAGCTAATCACCAACCTAATATCCTGTTAATGATCTGAAACTTAGAAACACAAGAATATTAGTAAACATAACTACATGAGTGTTGATCATCATCAAAACTAGAGTGGAAGGCCATTGGGCCAACAATCTCCCTCTTTTTGATGATGACAAAACTCATGGAGTTATATATGCATGGATTAAAGATAAGCTTCAAGGAAGCTCCCCCTTAACTCATGCATAGGGATAAACAATAAATATATGCAATGAATGTTAAACATGAAACATGCGTATGTATAAACAATAAATGGTTCTAGATATCAAATGGAATATTCAAAACAAAATAAGCTCTAGATACCAATTACAAAGCAAACTCTATATATCGATTAAACTTAATATTCTTGAGATTAAAACATAATATATGCATAAACATAAGCATGCATATAAAACTCAAAATCTTTCTCCCCCTTTTTGTCAATCATCAACAAAGGGGTAACCAATCAAAATAATGCAAACAATGTTCTCCCCTTTTTTTTTGTCTAAAACAAAAAACAAAGTCAATAAGGGGTGACTACAAACATGATATCAATTAAAAAATATGTCAATGAAGTATCTTGATACCAATAAACAAGAATCAATATATGTTTTATGCTATATACATTCATGAAGAGGAAGACGCTAAGTTAGCTTCCCTACACATATGCATTACATGAAGAAGGGATGACAAGCCCCAATTCACATAACACATATTATGTAATGCATAAGAGGAGATGTGAAGCTCCCCCTACACACGTATATCATATAAAGAAGAGTTGTCAAGCTCCTCAATTTATAATATACTCAACATGAATCTATATGTAAGAGAGATGTTAAGCTCTCCTTGCATATAGGAAATACAAATCAAAACTTTGAATATTTTCTTTAAACAACATTTTGAGATACCAATTGTAATTAAACATAACAAATTACCAATTGTAAAACAACATAACAAATTTTGAATGTCTAAACACAAATTTTGATACCAATTGTAAGAATATATTTCATTTTGAAAAACATATAAACAAATTTGATGTTGACATCATATGTTCAAAATAACAACTTTTAATCATAAAGAGTGGGAGTACAAATACCAATTGAAATACAAAATCAAATTTTCTCCCCCTTTATGAAAAACAAACTAAAGACATGCATAGTCTTGATAACAATTTAAAAGTAATCAATTTAAACAAAATTGAAACTCAAGCACTAGCATAAATACAAACATATATATGTATGAAAGATAGATACCAATAGAAATTGATATACTTGGAATTTAAAGCATACATACATACATAATAAACATATGAGTATACAAAAGGTCAAAATGATACCAATTGAAAGAGTTCAATGATACCAATTGACATAACAATAAGTTCAAGTGTATACATCATATTATCTACCACCCAATCATAATTCAAGTTTTAAAGATTTTCAATTTAGGGCATACATGAACATGATCTCCCATCCTACCGCCCTTAGATGGTAGGGTTTTCAAAGATAGATTTGAAAATGTAGTTTTGTTTGAAAATCTCTACCAAAATGAAGAATACCGTAACTAGTTAAATGGAAAATTTTGTTAACTAGTACGAAATCCTTCAAGTAAGGAATAAAACAAAAAAATGAAATTCACATGATAATCATCACTCTAACCAATAAAGCATAACTCATGAGAAACAAAACATGAGCAATAGATATGAGTGTACAAATAATATGTGAAGATCATAATCATGAAAAATATTTCATTAAGCTTAATTATTCCTTAAAACATAATTCCATCAAAAACATGAAAAATCATATAAAACTACTTATTTAATCTTCAAGGCATATGTATGTCTAATACAAGCTAAAATATACATACATATCCAAAACTCAACGAGTCCACTAAATGTATATTCATGAAGGCACGTGGCTCAAAAAGATGTATATGTATAAGATTAGTTTGAACTAGATAGACATATACATGATGTTAAACATAAATATATGAAACATGAAAAACATGAAGAGTATGAAATTTTAGCTTTTCATTAAAACAATTTGATACCAATTCTTTTCAAGGTATATGTATGATTTGTCAACACAAGAAGTATACATACATATCCCTTAAACACACTTTGAGTCCATAATAGATATTTGCATGAAAGGCAAATGACTCAAGGGGTATACATGTATATCTTCAAGTTTGGCAAAATACACATATACATGAAATGAAAACTCATAAAACAAATCCAAAAATGGAATACAAGTTTGAAATGTATGAATCATCAAAACTAGACTATACTAGCACATCTAATGGGTTCAAATAAGCGTTCAAGCTCATACATATATAGATTTATTTGTGGCCCAATATATGTACAAGTATAATTCCTAGTCTTAATGAAAACTAACATCTAAACAAGTAACCTTAACATGAAGCATAAAAACACAATATAAAAATCATCATGATAAAACTAAAACATGATTACTATGTAAATTCACATGTATTAGATTCATGATGTACATTATAGCTTAAACAAAAGTGAGAACACTAAATATGGGTTCATATAAGCATATGTGTCTCAAATACTATACATGTATGTCAAGGATCTAATAAACATGGAATGAACATACTAATCCATAGACATCAAAAACATGCTATAAACAATGAATATTAAAAGCATGTAAACAATAAATGGGAGTAAAGGATTGTTACCAAAACCGAAGAAGCAACTCTCCTTGTCTCCAAAACATGGTGGTCATCTCCACCAAATCTTCCCTTGAAAGTGATGCATCCAATTTGATTTCCATGAGGTCCGGAACGCATCCACTCCAAGGTGTCATCACTCTCACGTCATGTGAGAGCCCACACCTACATCAAAAATAATAGGAGGGGTGGTCTTTGGTACCCATCTCTTATTGGGTCCATAGGGGTTAGTCTCATTTCTAACCCAAACAAAATTCTTTGCTAAATTAGGAGTATGTAATCTATCATAACAAAATTTAGCAAGGTGGCCCTTACGTCCACAATGTGTACAAGTGTACACATGAGCATACTTGTGATGGGTGTGTCCGTGTGGAGCATGTGTATGCCGTGAAGGGTGTGCATGCATAGAAGATGGAACTTGTTTCTTTCGAACCAAGGATTCTAAGCGTGTATGGTTCTTAGCACATTGGCTCATAGTGGAGCCCAAACAATCTACCTTCTTCTTAAGCATGGATATATCATCATTAATCTTAGAAGAAGAGGTACATGCATTAGGTAGACTAGATGAAGAAGCTACACTAGCATGGCAAACATGTGCATCAACTTTATATTTCAAAACCATATTCTTATCTAAGCAAGCATTCAACTCATTTGAAATAGAAATAATTTTATTTTTCAAATCAACATTCTCTTTTAAAACAAAATCAATTTTTGAAGACAAGTTTTCATTTTTCTTCAAAAGAACATGGCAATCATTTTTAGACTTTAAAAATTTATTTTCTTTTAAAGCAAGTTCCAATTGAGATCTCAATGAATCCCTTTCATTATAGGCCTCAACTTTCTCTTGCAAAACACAATCAAGTCTAGAATGCAAACATCTATTTTCTTTTTCAATATCTAGACTTTTCTTTTTCAACACGTTATATTTTTCTATTAACTTTTCACACACAATAGATAGTTCTTCATTTAAGGCATGGGGATCAACATAATCATTTGAAGAACTAGCACAATCATTACTATCTAGGTGGGATTCCGAATGTACCTCAAGGGAGTCATTCCCTTGGACCATGAAGCATTGTGGATCGGATTCTCCACTAGATTCCTCTTCTTGAATTTGAACTTGAAGCTCCGAGGTGGTGGTTGTTGTCAATTTGTTCCACACTACAAAAGCGGAATCAAAGTTAGAAACACGTAAAAGATATTCTTTAGTTAATGTGCTCCTAATGGCCTCTAGGGCTTGTGCATTGGCCCCTATATGATTGCAATCACCAAGATAACATCTCTTGGTGGCCGCAAGGAAAACATGCAAACCTAGGGTCTTTAGGTACATGGACATCCTATACTTCCAAACATCAATGTTGGAAGGGTCAAAGCTAGGAGGGGTCATGAAGTCCATGGTATAAACTAAATATGTGCAAACAATCAAATGTAGATTAGCAAGCAAATGGATCTCACTCCTAGGATGTTAAGCCTAAGTATCAGGAGCACTAGCTCTGATACCAATTGAAAAACACCTAGAGGGGGGTGAATAGGTGTAAGTGCTAATCTAAGAAACTAAATGCAAACTAAGTGCGCTAAATGCGGAAGCTAATGCAAATTATGCACAAACTAATACAATACAACAAGTGTAGCCGAATTCCCCTTGCGAGGCTCTGGACTAACTCCCCTTGATTCCCTTGAAATGGGTTGAGGTGCTATGTGAAGCTTTTGTTGGATGAGTATAAGTTAGGCACACACACACAAGCAATCCAAGCAATATAAAATACACACAATCAAGCCAAGCATATAAGAATGAATAGCAATATGAATAAATGCAAGGCAATATGAAATATGCACAACACAAGCAAATATGATATGATATGAATATGATGCTTTGCACAAATATAAGAGAGAGAGTTAGAGAGACAATGGATCAATACGCAAACACCAAGATTTGTTTCGAGGTTCGAGCACCTTGCTCTACATCCCCGCCTACACCATCGTGTAGGATTTCCACTATCTCAACTCCCACCGAGGGAACCTCTACCGAAGAGGATTTCTTACAACTCTAGGAGTACCAAACTCCTCTCTCAAACAACAACCTCCTCACAACCGAGGGGTTAGGCCCGTAGCCAATACAACAACCAACACCTCTACCGAAGAGGTCTACAACCAAACTCAATCACCTCTACCTAAGAGGGATCCAAAACACAATCACCCGATCACCTCTACCGAAGAGGGATTCACAAATATAAGGGTGTTTACAACTATGAGGTTTACAACAAACAACCTCAAACACTTCTCTTTCTTTTTCTCTTTTTCCACAAAAACAAGATCCTAATAGTTTAGGATAGAAGATATGGCTCAAGTGTGGAAACTAAGTGTTTTTGGAAACAAGCAACAAAGAAAAACTACTTGGAAAATCTCTTGTATATGATAGAAATAAAAGATCAAATCAAAATCCCAAAACCTAGTTCTCTTTGATTTTCCAAAAACCCAAAACAATAAAGATTAGAAGTTTAAAGCCCAAAAACTACTTTTTAAAACTCTTTTAAACACTTCAGAAAACTGGAATTTTTCCTCTTAAAAATCTTAGCCAAAATCCCAAAGGAATGGGGTTTATATAGGCCCTATACAAAACTAGCCGTTAGGCTGAGCTGGCAGTCTGACAGACTGCCGGTCGACCGGCCCGGTCGACCGCCAACGGTCGAATTTGTGACCGTTGGGCAACATCGGTCGACCGGCCCGGTCGACCGAAAAAAACCCGAGAGCAGAGCTCTCAACTCGGTCGACCGGCTCGGTTGACCGTCCATTGTGCCTAACAGACGTGCACGTCTGTGCACGTCGGTCGACCGGATCGGTCGACCGGCCCTTGGTGCGGTCGACCGTCCCGGTCGGCCGACCAGCCTGTCAGCACAAAACCAGGTCAGAAAAATTTGGAAAAATATTTTCTAAAAAATCTTTTATCTCTTTTAAAAATACAATAAAAATTGTTTTATCATTTTATGTTGAAACATAAACATGTGATAAAAATTTCAAGACAATATATCAACATATCAATTCATTTTTGTGTCTTGCCAATTTTATCAAAAACAAAACTTGTATTTTTATCAAACTAGAATTTTCCAAAACATGAATAGGATAGTCAAAATAAGTTTGTCTAGCAAGTTTAAAGCATGTATGTATATCTAGAACATATCTAATATACATAGGTATAAGGTAAACTTGTTTTGATCTATTATTCATGAAAACCAAAAACCAAATCATGAAACGTGTGTGTTTTGTGCACTTGAGCATATCAACTAAACTAAGCTTTACAAATGGATCTAAAACTCTATCTAAACTAGGATACCTAAGTCTTCAAGTAGACTTGCTCCAAAACTCCGTGATTCTCCAAGTGCAAAGGTATGATCTTTAAGCTTTGGCACCGGAATCATCATGAATAGCTTCTAATCATCTTGTTGAAGCTAATCACCAACCTAATATCCTGTTAATGATCTGAAACTTAGAAACACAAGAATATTAGTAAACATAACTACATGAGTGTTGATCATCATCAAAACTAGAGTGGAAGGCCATTGGGCCAACACAAATGGGCAAATATGAACATGCGATCACGGTCGCAGTGTTAATTTATGTTCAGTGGACTGAAGCACAACATAGGGCGAAAATGTCGAAATGGAAGTTAAAATTAAATGAAAAAGGGAATGCTGCGACTGTTGTCGAAGACAAAAAAAAAATACCGTCAGGCAACTGCGACTCTGGTCGCAGTGATGGAACTGTTGTAGATAACGAGAAAGTCAATATTCAAATGTACAAATATCGATGCGACCATGGTCGCAGTGTTACTTTATGTTCAGTGGAATAAAAAAGAACATAGCGCAAAATTGTCGAAAATATATTTGTGCGGAAAATTTCAACTATATTCAGATGTTATAATAATATACCAAGAGACAGGGGCAATTTTAAAAGCAATAAATCAATTTCCCCGGCATAGAAGCACTGCGACCACGGTCGCAATTATCCCCATACACTGCTTATCTTTGAGACCAAAGTCGCTGTCTACGTTAAAGTAAATAAAAGGTAAACTATATAGGCCAAGTTTGTAACAGTAAAACTCTAAAGTACAACTACTTACCAAAAAAGTACAGTAGAAGTCAAAAATGATATTAAAATCTGTTTATAATGACACGTCAGTGGCACCATGCGACAAGAATCTCTCTGCACTGTGCGACCCTGGTCGCAGTTCATGACTGAAATTGTCAAAATGAACACTTTATTCCTTCTAGGTGGACGCAACCCAAACCTACTTCTTCTGCCATTAAAAGGAAAAGTAAGAATTTTAAATATAAATCATTAGAAAGAAGTGTATAACAGGTTTAATTTAATACCAGTAATGGACAACCGTCCTGTAATGGCCCAGCTCTTGACAGTTACCACATCTTCGATGCTTCACTTTTTTCTGACATAGAGAATCTTCAAAACTAAACTTAAGCCTGGATGCAGCTCTAGGCCTCCCCTTGGTTGGTATAGGACCAATTGGATCACGCATATTCAATTCTTCACCATCTCGCAGAACGACGACGGATCCACTGGAACCAATAGTAGTTTTAGGCTGTGATGACTGATAATTTCCTGACATGGCTTTGTATTCAATAGTGGTTTCTTCAGCAAATCTTTCCAAAAGTTCATCCAACTTTGAAAGATGGATATTATAATCGGCAACTATCTCAAGAATTGCATTAAATTTTGAACGAAGTGTCCACAATCTAGCAGTTCGTGGAGTGCCTTGACTGGGAAAAGGCCTGATGCCATTTTCAATTGCAACATTTTTGTAACGAGCATCCAACCTCCATCTCTGAAGTGTATATGATTCTGGTATATGTGTAACGTGATTGCGCCAGAAAATACACAAAATATGTTTACAAAGGATACCCTCTGTTTCAAATAATGAGCAACTACAAGAAACATGAAGTTCCTCAGGCTTCTCATAACTGACCTTTTCCCAGCTGTCTTTTGATTCTGAAAAATCACCAACCAGATATTTTGATCCAGGTCCGTCGTGTTTCAACTCTTCTGAAAACAGTGTCGTTACAACTGCCCATTCCTTTTAGAACAACTGAAAAATCTTCGGTGTATACAACTTCGAAACCTGTATCTCATATGGATTCAATGTACAGTTGGGCACAGAATTCAAACTCCAAAAATCTTGTTGAGATTCAAAAGTACGACGGGCAGCAACAGCTTTATCGTATTGGTGAACAAATTCCACTAGTTTCGTGTTAGCATTAACAAAACCATGAAAGAAGTAATTAATACTCTCGGACCTCTGGCTGGTTGTCATTCCAGCACAGAAAATATCCTTGAGATATGCATTAACCGAGTGTCCACGCAGTCTGTGCATCTTCAACAACCAACTGTCTTCTTCTTCTTATAAATGATATTTTTCATTCATCAGACGCCATCGCTTCTCGCATGTGCTTATATCACGGGAGGTGTACCAATGATGAAAATCAGAGACCATATCTTCTCCATACTTGTTTGTCATCGGGATTTGTTGCTCAACAATATGTTTCCGTACATGCCAGAAATAGTACCGGTGCCGAGTAGTTGGAAAAATAATCTTGATGGCGTCACCAATCTGAGCATCCTGATCAGTAATAATCAACTTCGGTGCAACTCCATGCATGCACTTGAGCCATTTTTGGAATAGCCACACAAACATATCCCTCTGCTCATCAGCAAGCAATGCACAGCCAAACAAAATTGACTGCCCATGATGATTTACTCCAGTGAATGGAGCAAATGGAAAGCTCAAGTGATTAGTCCTGTATGTTGTGTCAGAAACGATCACATCACAGAACCTCAAATACGAGGAAATAGCTCTTCCATCAGCCCAAAAAATGCTTCTAAGTGTGCCCGCGTTATCAACTTCACTTGCAAAGAAAAATTCTGCATCGGTCTCGGCTTTCTCTTGAAAATATTTGATGATCGCAATAAACTCATGGCCAATGTTATTTCTACGTTGACGAGTAAAATCAATAACTTGTTGCGGGCTCACTTCTTCACAACCTTCTCCCTGGCTCATTACATTCACAACACGGGAAATATTTGAAGGGCGCATTCCCACATCAACCAAATTGCTCATAATGCTTCTGCTAATCTTCGAACGATGAGTCTGGTGAGAGTAATGGTGATGTACCTTATCCGTGCTTGACAATTCATGTGAATGAGAATCAACAAATTTGGTGACAATTCAATATCTTCTGTCAAATAAAAAACGAAGACGAACATGCATCTCAGCAGGACACGCTACTCTAGTATCAATTCGACGATGCACTGTAAGCCCCTCTTGTCTTTTGTCACACAACTTCTTCACACATTCCTTGTTGCAGCAAAATTTTCTGCAAATAACTTCATGAGGAGGCCTCAGTGACTTATCTATTCCTTTTCTTCTCACGTCAACGGCTCTGTTCCTTACATAAGAATTGTAAAAATTATATGCTTCCACATCCGTGAGAAACTGTTTCTCTAAAAAAATATTTGAGCTTCCTGACATTTCTCCATGTGCATTCAGATCTTACAAAAACAAATTGACGAACTACATAAATATAAATATTTTTTAAATATCACACGTCTGAACTTTAATTTCTAAAACTGCGACCAAGGTCGCAGATGTAATGAAATCTATATAACTTCTTATTAAAAGACTGCGACCATAGTCGCAGTTTTCCGTATGAGCAGAATTTTTAAAAAACTGAATAATAACTGTGCAACAATCTAATGAATATATAAAATGAATATAATTCACATAGAAACGTGTAAGAATTATAACAATAAGGAATGCGACTTAGGTCGCAGTCACAGAAATAGCTTTCACAGCTGGAGATTATTTTCAAATCAAATTGCGACCGTGGTCGCAGTTCTAAAAGTTTAAAACAAGTGATTATTCTGTTCTGTAAAAAAAATTATAGGTCGAACAAGTGATTATTTCTCCATGTGCATTCAGATCCTACAAAAACATATTGACAAACTACATAAATATAAATATTTTTAAATATCACACGTCTGAACTTTAATTACTAAAACTGCAACCAAGGTCGCAGATGTAATGAAATCTATATTTCTTACTAAAAGACTGCGACCGTAGTCACAGTTTTCCCTATGAGCAGAATTTTTAAAAAACTGAATAATAACTGTGCAACAATCTAATGAATATATAAAATGGATATAATTCACATAGTAACGTGTAAGAATTATAACAACAAGGAATGAGACTTAGGTCGCAGTCACAAAAATATCTTTCACAGCCGGAGATTATTTTCAAATAAAATTGCGACCGTGGTCGCATTTCTAAAACTTTAGAACAAGTGATTATAGGTCGCAGTATCATATACGCTACAGAGAAAGATTCTATATTTAAGAAATTGTGGGAAAAATTGACACAATAAAAACCTGTTGATGGGCATGCAAAGATGTCAACCCTTCAATATTTTCAATATTCTGAGAGAAAGTTGAACCAGATGATATATCCTCCATATTTAGATCGGGAAATAGAGATCGCTTACGACCGCGAACAGAATTGGCAGGGGAAGTAGACTGCTCAGACGTCGACATTAAATAAAAAGGATAAAAAAATTGCTCTGAAAAATGATATTTTCAGAGAAAACTTTATCGCAGGCTAGAAAAGGAGAACCTAAATCTGACAAAGAGCAGTAAAGAAATAGGGGGGAAATAATAATAAACAATAACCTAAATCTTATAAAGAGCGATAAAAAAGGGGGGAAAATAATAATAAATAATAACCTAAATCTGACAACGAGCGGTCAAAAATTTATGGGGTGGGGAAATAATAATAAACAATAACAGAGCGAGTAGCTTTTAACAAAGGGTATTTAGTAATTTAACTTGTTCCTATAAGCGGGCCGCAAGTTAGTGCGGTGACAAATATTGAGCCACGTCACCGCAGGCTGAGAGAGTCTCTCAGCCATCGGCTGATATGAATTTTTCTCATATATATATATATAAAATAAAGAGGGGCTGCTCTCGGCCGAAGCCGAGAGCAGCAACAGCCCCTCCAGGGGGGAAAAAGTTGGCAGGCCCAGTGGCCTGGGCCGCCAATGGGCCAGGCTAGAAGGAAAAAAAAGAGAAAAAAGAAAGTAAAAGGTTGGGCCTGGCCAGTGGCCGGGGCCTCCAGTGGCCTAGGCCCAGACCAAAAAAAAAAAGAAAAAGAAAAAGATGGGCCGCCGGGCCCGAGTCCAGACAAAACCCGGGCCTGGCTTATTGGGCCATACTAGCCACCTAGGCCGGCCATTGGTCCAGGGCACCCAAGAAAGAAAGAAAAAATAAACTGGGCCCAGCTTATTGGGTCAGGCCAGAAACCAGAAAACAGAAACAAAAGAAAAGGGAGGAATTAAATTCTGAAGTCCAATTTTCAGAAAGCCTAGTTTCAGTCCAGCCCAAATATTGTGGGTTCATATACATTGTCACCCGACCCAAATACAAAACAGACCAGTTAACTTTTGAAAAATAATTTTATTGACTAGATAAAATTTGAAATAAATAAGTAAAAATAAGGACAAATATTTAGATAACGCCTAGCATCTAGTGAAAAATTTTGGGATTATTTGTAGCTCATATGAGACTGAACCACTGCCTTCTAAGTTAAAACCCGCTATTTCAACATTCAGACCCGTTAAATAAATTTCATGTTTTTAACCATTTAAACCCCACAAAACTCAGTAAATAAAATCTAAATAATCCCATAAAGTATATGCATCATCATACAACCCTGTTTTAAGATCTGGACCATCCATATTTAATTTAAAATATTGAATAACATCCAATAGGACATCTTATGTAAAATTTGATATATATAAAATTTGATACCTTACGTAAAATTCGAATGTATTTAATGTAAATTCCTTAAATTGGTAATTGGACGCGTGATAAGCCCAGATGAGTGTTCTTTGTTTGCTTATTCTTTATTTTTTCATTGAATATTTCAGTATTATTTTATGTGATTGTTCTTTGTATTCTCATTGAGTATTTCAGTATTATTTTATGTGAGTGTTCTTTGTTATTTATTGGATATTACGATATTATTTCATGTAAGTGCTTTTAACTTGTTCCAAATTAATGTTATTTTATGTTTAAATAGTATTCATGTTTAATTACTGTTCATGCACGTAAATTATTGTTCATGTTCACATATTAAATACGTAATGAATAAACCCCAGAAGATTATATTGCCGATTCTGAATAAATATCAAATATAATGATACCATTTATGTAACGTCACCGATTATACATGATATCTACTGATAACTATTTTGTTTATGTTATTGAAAATTACTGAGAAAATATCGTCAGACCATAACGCTCGGTACAGCTCTATTCATCGTATACACGGTTACTGTTATTGTTCACTGTTCTTATTACTGTTCACCTGTATATGATTACTGTTATTGTTGCTGTACTGTTATTGTCACTATCACCATATGTCCCAGTATTCTAGGTAATATGGATATTGACTGATTTAACTGAATTGAATGCATAATAAGATAAATGGACAACTTACATTGGGATTGGGGAAATTGATGGAGGAGATAGCGTTTGTATTTTGGGTGGACCTAAAATACAGGTTGCGCAGCCGATTACGGTTCCACTGCAGGGATCCGGGGGATGACTAACATCCCATCTGTTCATTATTCCACAGTGTTATTATGAGTTTGTTATTTCACAGTGATACTGTGAGTACTGTTATTGTTACTAACTACCTAGCGGTAGGGCCTGGTTCAACGCCAGACATCTGGGCCGTGATCCCGGATATGTACAGGACCCACCTAAAGCATCGACAACGTCTCCAACCAATCAGTTTGAAAAAATTTAGGACTTCGATTGACACATATGGTAGGCATAATATGTGATGCGTCTATTACAGGTGGCAGTTAGTGCCTGCTGATATAATTAATAATAATAAACTATTTATAGTGCATTATGACTGACCGTAATTACCTAATTTTGTGTGTGTATGTGTGTGAACTATGATAGACATATGATTGTACACAAGACCAGATTTGTATACCAGACTAGTGACATATGCTAGGTTACACATCTTGACATTAGTGGGCTCCTTTTATCATGATGCCAGTTATACATCGTTCATAACTTTGTTCTTGATATTGATTATTCTGTTATCTTTTATTTCAGTTATCATGTTGTTATTGCTTACATTGTTATTATGCACGAACACATTTCTTTTTATACACACTCACTATGTCACTTCTGACGACCCTGAATTCGCACGTCCAGAATTTTGGACATCTTCTTATATTGTCCAGGTGTACGTTGAGCTCGTACGTTTTGCGAGGAGCTGGAGTTTCTCTCTTTTAGTTCTGGTACTCTTTTCTCTCTTGTCTTCCTGTTATTTCCTGATTCTCGATATACATCAGATTCAGTTTTTATTCCAGTTCTTTTTATATGATATCATGCGTGAATGCTTATATGTGATATTGCAGCGATCGTTGATTTATCTTGGTTTAGATCTATACCTTGTTCAGGTTACTTTAGGCTTAGCGTGTATACGTAGGGTATTCTCCTCCTGTATATACGTCGCTGACTCTCGTCGTGACTTCGTTTCCACGTATCTTGGGAAGCAGGGCGTGATAGAGTTTTTTTGGTATTAGAGCTAGGTTCGCAAATAAACGGACCAAGTTCATGCATGTGACCTAAGACGAGTTATATTTATACTGCAGTAAATACATAGTATTCACACGATGATATGAGTCCACTTGAGAATCAATCGTCCTCCTTTCTAAATCCATCTCTTGAATTTGGATGCCTCCGATTTTAACATTCCTTCCTGATCGATCTGTATTTTTTTGATGATTCCTATCTTTTATCTTGGTTCCTTTTCCTTGATATTGACTATTATGACTAGTTTTTGGACTTGATCGACGACAGAGATCAGAGCGCGCAGCGAACCGTGGTGTCCCAACGAGGAGACGTGAAAGCTTTTTTGTTTTCTCCCTGGATTTGGATTCTTTTATCATTCCTTACTTTATTGAAATTTCGAGGACGAGAATTTTTATAAGGTGGGTAGAATGTAATATCTCCTAACTAATAATACTGTATTTCTACTTTTATTAATTTTATTTAGATTACTTATTATTATTAATTTATTTTATACATGTGTATAAATACTTGTACATACATATTAAGTGTATATGTTTTATTTACATTTATACCAGTGTATGTATGTATGTATTATATTTTATATATTATTATTAGCATTATTATTATTATTTTGTTATTGTTGGTATTATTCCTAATTGATCTTCTTTTCCAACCCATAATCCATTATCCAATAAACCATAACCCATTTAACTCATACCTAAAAATAAAAAAATTAAAATAAATAAGAAACAAAAAAACATAATAATAATAATAAAATATATGTATATATATTTGTTTATGCCAAGTTTCAAACTCATATTCTTTTTACCAAATCCTAATATCTAAACTATAAGGCCACATTAGCGTGTGGTTAAGTAGGAGGTATAATTTATTTAAACAAGCCTAAAGCCAAATTTAAATTTCAAATTCCAACTGAAAGACATCATGAGATCTTTATGGATCTTATCGTAACAACTTGATTTCTTATCTTAACAATCTGATTGCTAAAAATCCTAACCTAAAAGATCATATCCTATTTTATTAGCGTAACCCTTTTCTCCTGCTTCTTAAAAAAAAGAACAACAGTTAAAAAGAAATCCATACCCAACATTCTTCCTCCTCCCTCCACCTCTATGCTTGGAATCAATCGAGACGGAGGAATGTATCCGAGGCGTGGAGATTGAGGAGCAGGCCTAGGGAATCAATCCAAGGAAATAAAGTCATTTTTTTATGAATTAAAGATTTAATTGAAGTATCATGATTAGATTTATCTTCCCATGAATTTCCATCAAGAATAGATAAGATTAATTTACAATAATAAGAATTTAATAATATAACATATTTAAAATTCTTTTATGAAACTTAAATCTCCCTAAGATCTAGATAAATTAATGATATATCATGTTTAATATTTTATTACCCAAATTAAATTATAGAAAACTTTAAAATAAAATACTGAAAGGAAATTCTGGAATATTAAAAGAAAAGATTTGGTTTGGATCAAATAATTTACATATTCAAAATTTTTCTTCCAAAAAGAAATTTTAGAAACTAAACCCAATGACCTAAATTAGATACATAGGCAAATCTATCATTACATAATTAAGGAAGAATTAAAAAAAGAAAAGAAAAAGAAAATATTCAAATATATATATATAGGGAGCTGATCCTCTAAGAACGGTTCTCACGGATTTCTGTGAGAACTTTCATGTGGGCCGTCGGATCTGATAGATCAAATCAAATAAAACTAGATCTCTATCAGATCCGACGGCCCACGTGAAAGTTCTCACATGAATTCGTGAGAACCGTTCTTAGGGGATCAACTCACTATATATATATATATATATATATATATATATATATATATATATATATATATATATATATATATATATATATATATATATATATATATATATATATATATATATATATAAAATAAAGAGGGTTGTTCTCGGTCGAAGCCGAGAGCAACAACCGCCCCTCCAGAAAAAAAGTAGGCCAGGCCCAATGGCCTGAGCCGCCACTGGGCCAGGCTAGAAGGGGAAAAAAAAAGAGAAAAAAAAGTAAAGGTTTGGCCTGGCCAGTGGCGGCCCTGACTGGCCTAGCCCAGACCCAAAAAAAAGGAAAAAGAAAAAAGATTGGCCGCTCGGCCCGGGTCTAGACAAAACCCGGGCCTGGCTTATTGGGCCAGACTAGCCACCTGGGCCGGCCATTGGCCCAGGCCACCCAAAAAAGAAAAATAAACTGGGCCTGGCTCATTGGGCCAAGCTAGAAATCAGAAAAAAAAAACAAAAAACAGTGAGGAATTAAATTCTAAAGCCCAATTTTAGAAAGCTCAGTTTCAGTCCAGCCCAAATATTGCGGGTTCTAATCCATTGTCACCCGACCCAAATACAAAACAGACACGTTAACTTATTGAAAAATAATTTTATTGACTAGATAAAAATTTGAAAAAACAAATAAAAATAGGGACAAATATTAGCATCTACTAAAAAATTTTGGGATTATTTGCTGCTCATATGAGACTGAACCACTGCCTTCTTAGTTAAAACCCGCTATTTCAACATTCAGACCCGTTAAAGAAATTTCATGTTTTAACTATTTAAACCTCACAAAAATCAGTGAATAAAATCTAAATAATCCCATAAACTTTATGCATCATCATACAACCCTATTTTAAGATTTGGACCATCTATATTTAATTTAAAATACTGAATAACATCCAATAGGGTATCTTATGTAAAATTTGATATAATGTAAAATTTGATACCTTACGTAAAATTCGAATCGAATGTATTTAATGTAAATTTCTCAAATTGGTAATTGGACGCGTGATAAGCCCAGGTGAGTGTTCTTTATTTTCTCATTGAGTATTTCAGTATTATTTTATGTAAGTATTTTTTGTTTTCTCATTGAGTATTTCAATATTATTTTATGTGAGTGTTCTTTGTTTTCTATTTGAGTATTTGAGTATTATTTATGTGTGTCTTCTTTGTTTCTCATTGAGTATTTCAGTATTATTTTATGTGAGTGTTCTTTGTTATTTATTGAATATTACGGTATTATTTCATGTGAGTGCTTTTAACTTGTTCCAAATTAATGTTATTTTATGTTTAAATTGTGTTCATGTTTAATTACTGTTCATGCACGTAAATTATTATTCATGTTCACATATTAAATACATAATGAATAAACCCCTGAAGATTATATTGTTGATTCTGAATAAATATCAAATATAATGTGCCACTTAAGTAACCTCACTGATTATACATGATATCTACCTGATAACTATTCTGTTCATGTGACTGAAAGTTACTGAGAAAATATCGTTAGACCGTAACACTCGGTACAGTTCTATTCATCGTATATACGGTTACTGTTATTGTTTACTGTTCTTATTACTGTTCACCGTGTATACGATTATTGTTATTGTTATTGTACTGTTATTGTTACTGTCACCATATCATCCCAGTATCCTAGGTAATATGGACATTGACTGATTTAACTAAATTGAATACATAATAAGGTAAATGGATAACTTACATTGAGATTGAGGAAATTGATGGAGGAGACAGCGTTTGTATTTTGGGTGCACCTAGAATACAGGTTGTGCAGCCGACTTATGGTTCCACTGCAGGGATCTGGGGGATGACTGACATCTCATCTGTTTATTGTTCCACAGTGTTACTGTGAGTTTAGTGTTCCATAGTAATACTGTGAGTACTATTATTGTTACTGACTATCTAGTTGTAGGGCCTGGTTCAGCACTAGACATGCGAGTCGTGGTCCCGGGTATGTACGGGACCCACCTAAAATATAGACAACGTCTCCAACCAATCATTTCAATTATTTAGGACTTCGATTGACATGTGTGATAGGCGTAACATGGGATGCGTCTATTACAGGTGGCAGTTAGTGTTCGCTGACATAATTAATAATAATAAACTGTTTATAGTGCATTATGACTGACCGTAATCACCTAACTGTATACATATATATAAACTATGATAGACAAATGATTTTACACATGACCGGATTTGTATACCAGACTAGTGACATATGCTAAGTTACACATCTTGACATTAGTGGGTTTCTTTATCATGATACCAGTTATACATCGTTCATAGTTTTGTTCTTGATATTGATTATTCTGTTATTTTTTATTTCAATTATCATGTTGTTATTGCTTACATTGTTATTATGCACGAACACATCTTTCTTTACACACGCACTCACTAGGTTGATTCTGACAACTCTGGATTCACACGTCCAAGATTTTGGACATCTTCTTATATTGTTCAGGTATTTGTTAAGCTCGTACGGTTCGCGAGGAACTGGAGTTTCTCTTTTGGTTATGGTACTCTTTTCTTTCTCGTCTTCCTATTATTTCTGATTCTCGATATACATCAGATTCAAATTTTATCCCAGTTTTTTTTATATGATATCATGCGTGGATGCTTATATGTGATATTGCAGTGATCGTTGATTTATCTTGATTTAGATTTATAACTTGTTCAGGTTACTTTAAACTTAGCGTGTATACGTGAGGTATTCTTCTAGCATACATACGTCACCGACTCTTGTCGCGACTTCGTTTTCACGTATTTTGGGAAGCGGGGCGTGACAAGAGGCATACAGATAGCCCCTAAGAGAGAAATAAATTCAAAAAATGATTAGGGTGATTATAGTGCCATGAAATGGCTAAATATTCAGTTTCCCATCATTAGAGCATAAATATATCACCCTCAATCTTTACTGTAGCTTTAGAGTTCTAATGCAGTAAAATATTTTAACATGGTATCAGAATAATCTTATTTCAATTCTTATCGGACATGCAATTAAAAAGTCTTCTTAAAAAAGAAGATATCATAACGCAAAAAACTCAGGTTTTGACTCATAAAATAGAAAAAAGATGAATACATCCTTGAAGGGGAAAAAAATAAGAAATATGAATGATAATATAAGATTAGACTTAAGACAGCATAAGAAACAAATTTAGTCTATTAACTTGCTTAACACCTAAGATCTCTAGGGAGTCTTTCTTTGATTTGGTGATATTATAATCATAATCACGCAAAAATAAGTACGCAGCCCTTGTGAACATGGGGAGGACTATGGAGGTCCTAATTTTTATTTTATTCTTTTGTCTCCTTGCTGTGTTTTCCAAAGGTTTCAGCATCACTAATTGGACCATTAGTCGTTTTCTTTGTTGTTAGGGCAACGGACAGCTAGTCTTTGTATACTCTCTTTGATTTAATACTGATAGCATACGAATGTTTTGAGTCATTTGCGACTCTAGATAAAATGAGTACTTTGAGAATATCGCATTTTTTGCATTGAAAATTAAGTCTTTTGCTCTATTTCGAGGTCAAAAACGGTGGTTATTTCTTGTTGGTAGCACGCACACATGAATTACAACACTCGATCTTTTATCTTGAATTAGTCTTAAGAAACCTTTAGTCGAGCCTAATTGCTTTTATATGGTGCAAAGTCGAGCTCTGACGCACACTGTTGCATAAGAATCGTCAGGCGAGCTTACATAGCGGGCTTTCTTATGTTGCAAAGCCAAGCGTTGTTGTGTAATACGCCTCATAGTGCACCTGCAATTTTTTAGATTGAAAAATCCTTTTGCCCGTTACATATGGAAATATTCAAACTCGCAAGTTGAGGAACGTTTCGCTTGAGCTATATTCAGTTACAATTTTATTTTATAATATTAATAGTAGAGGGTTGCAGTCTCTTTTTCAGTATCAGTGTAGTCTTATATGGTTTGTTCGTTCCTCATAAGAGGTTGTTACAATTCTCTCTTTTCGCACACTTAGGTCACCAACTTCAACTTATTACACTGGAAAAACACCAACAATAGAAGTTGAAATTGTAGTGTCTCTCTTTGGTCGAGTTGACTTGGCAACTCAAACTCGTAACTACACCTCAGGAAAAAGAGAGTAGCAGATATTGCCTCCCCCAAGAACGAGAAAGACACCCTATGGATTAGGACACCCTCAAATTTAATAAAAGCTCCCCACAAAAAAAAAAAAAAAAAAAATTACGAACTCCTGACACTTTCCTCTTACTTTCCAGCTCGATCCAAGGGAGTTCTGTTGCCTAATGGCGTTAGTCAGAATAGTAACGAGGACTCAAACGTAAAATTTCCTTTTACCCTCGAGTATGTACAATATTTTTCTGCCTCGGACCCCGGAGGCGAGCAGATGGGCTGTCACCCGATCCGCTTGTCCACGCAGAACACGGTGCACATTGCGTTTCAAATCCCAACCCACCCCACGCGTGCTTGGCGGTCAAAAGGCGACAGAGAGGCGGTAACTTCACGTCGGTTACGGGAGCCGTACCCCAGGCGTACCCTTGGTTCCGTACAGCGACGGATTCGGTGGACGCATCTAAACCAAACAACGCTGGCCGGTGACCGGTGCCTTATTCTCACTGCGCTGCGCTCGAGACAAGTGGGGGCCCGCTGCCCCAATCTCCGCTGTTTTCCAGCGGTTCTCATGGTTGTTTTGCAGATAGGTCCCTCTTGACTGTTGCTCAGCGGTAGGTTTTACGTAAATAGAGAGGTAGAGAGGGTGTGAAGTGAAAGAAATCCAATTTCCAACTTTAATCTGCAGGTGGAAAATATTGACAAGAAGCGGAGAAAAGGAGCTTTTATTGATAACCGCAAGAAAGCTGGACAATCGCCGATAGCGAGAGAGAGAGAGAGAGAGAGAGAGAGACGAAGAGCAACGACGAGAGAGTGGGAGAGAGATAGTGAGCTCGAGCTCGGGATCGCTTCGTCCGTGGCGGCGGCGACGGGATCCGTGGCGGCGACGATGACCAGCAGGTCCTGTTAGGGTTTCTGCTTCCTCTCCCTTCGTGAGTGAGAACTTGATCCAATTCTGCGCTGTTTCGAGTTTCTTTACTAGATTTCATACTTCAGTACGAACTTTGTTTGATTTGATGACGTCAGGAGAATTCACTATACCCACAAAAAAAAAAAAAAAAAAAAAAAAAAAAACAGAATTATAAGTTGATAGTAGAGAAAATTGATTTTAAATCTGAGTTTTGGATTTTTCTTTTTTGGAAATTATAGATTGATAGTAGATAAAAATTGTATGTTGTAATACATGCTTCATTGACTACTGATTCATGTAATAAGCTCAATTAGGTTAGCTTGATTGGCTTCTCACTTGTTGAGGGAGTAGCTGTAGTATAATAATCGTTCAAGCATTTTCTTCAAGTTTAGCATATATGTGGTGTGTTACAATTAGCTGACAAGTTGACATGAACCCTCTTTGGGCTAGTTAGGGCACACTGAAGCTGAAGGGCAAGTACGTTTCTGATTGTGCAATTTAAGCTCATGCAACTAGGTAGCAACCTTCAAGAAACTCATGTAAACCAAGAATCTTGATGCCAGTTGATGAGGAGTTTTGGTACAGGAAATTGCATTTCTCGGAGGCGAAGTATAAGGGCAGAATCACATTTTCATTTTTTGCAGGGTCTGATCCAGATCGTAGAAAAAGTGTTATATCAAATACATTATATTTGAGATTGACAATTCAGATGGTATGTCTAGAACATCAAATGGATGACATTGCTCTAAAATGTATATGGTTATAATATCATGAAGTTCAGAGACTCCTCGTTACAACAATGGACCTACTTGAGTTGATGGAGTAGCTAATAGGCTTAGAACACAGTATGAACTAGAAGGACAACATCCAATTGACTTTTGTGTCTAAACATATAATACAACAACTTAACCATTAGTGGTTCCATGTGGGACTAAATCCATCTTGTAACATTCATTCTCTCACATATTGGGTGCGACCACAATCCAAACGAACTTCTACCATAGCTCTTATCTGATCAAAGCTAATTTGAATTACACACTCCAAGATCTATGATAAATTAGATTTTTTAAAATTTTTTTTTGCAGCAACTTAATTGGTTAGTGTTTTCGCCATGAACACAGTGTCACATAATCCCAATAAATCTCCATGTTTGCCCATACCTGATCGAGTCCAATTTGCCTCGCACACAATCCAAGTTCCATGTTGAACCATCTTCTTTTTACAACAATCTGATTTAGTTAGACACCTTTACAACTAACACACAGGATAGAAAACACAAATGATCTTTAGTCCCCCAAATCCTCACCACAAAATCACCCAAAATACACTAACAATTTCAGTCTCAACAGTAACTAATAACAGTTTCAGTTTCAACAACTTACACTAGAAACTCTAATTTCATAGCAACTCACGTAGAACAATCTTGCTATTTTATTTTGATAGCAACTAATTGGAGCAGTTTCAGTTTTAGTAGCAACTTGTAGCAATTCAGTTTCAACAAGTCACAATTATCTTGTAGCATCATATCACTGAAGTAAGTGTTGGGAGTAGATCTAAAAGATGGACTTTTTTAACTCACCAATTTGGTGTTTGAAGATAGCCTAGAGATGTTGCAGAAGATCGGCCCATTGGCCATTCTAGACGGCCGCACAACCGCCTAATTATTGATTTGACGATTTGTTGCCCTATGCAGAGTCATTACGCGGATCTACCTGCGCGGTAAGGTCGCCGTGAGGGTTGGCAGGGGGGCCGTTAGGTCGCCGTTTGGGTAATGTGATACTTTCAGGCTGGTGCAAATAATTTTAGTGGATGTATTATTGGAAGGAGGATTTAACCATGCACTATTTCTTCATATAATTGTCAGTTTCCCCTTGTTTCATGCCCTCTGTTATGAATTCTGTTTATTACTCCTTTCTGCTTTATATTTGTTGTTTTGGGCTTTACAGAAAACTAAGTTAAGACATGCACATTGTTATATGAAAACTACATTATTTCAGTATGAATTGCTGTAAGTTGAGAGGCGTTCTCTCTCGATTATTTCCAGTTTAATTTGTGTTTGTCCAAACTTAACCAACTAGTATTATAATGTCAGTTTCCTTACAGATAAATACCCAAGCTTTTGGTGCAGCTGACTATAGTAAGCTTGGCCAAGTTTGAGGGGCCTCAACTGGAAGAGTTCACCCTCGTAGCCCCAGTTTTATTTCACACTAAAAAAAGGTTCCCCGCTTTAGGGTAAGTTTGGCTTCCATGATTTCTAGTGGTATCAGTTTTGGTTTTCCTATTGGGTTAGATGTTCCTTTTTTATTGATGTTCCTGATATGTGCGTTTGATCTTTGGCCATTAGGCTCTTGCTGAATAATGACCAGAATTTGTTACATTGAGGAAGATATTAAAGTGGTTATGTGTTGTTCTCCTACAGATGGTTGATATCTAGGAGTAATCTCCTTCATGGCACTGCTGAACTTGTGGTGTTACCACATTTTGATTGAAGCAGGATTACCACTACATCAGAATAGACTTTGTGTCGGTTGGAGTTCTTTTTCTAGATTTATTTATGTATTCTGGAAAAGAAGTGTAAATGTTGTTAATGATGGTATATAAGAAGGAAGCATGGATCGCCACTTAGAGAGACGATTTCCTGCCAATCCCAAAGACTACAAATTGTACGAGGAAGTTGGTGAAGGTGTCAGTGCTACTGTATACAGGGCCCTCTGTATTCCACTTAACGAGATAGTCGCTATCAAGGTCTTAGACCTTGAGAAGTGCAACAATGACCTGGTATGTCTGAAGTTTCTATCAACTGTTTCAAAACTTTAGTTCTTTCTTGTTCATGCCATGCATGTTTTCTTTGATATAGCTTTCATTTCATCTTCTATTTAAGTCTTTTGCTTTTTAAGAGTTTGTATTTTTTGAAATATTCCTCAAAGGGACATTTTAGCTATCACACAGACACAAGGGGAAGCATGCAGGTGCACACAGACACAGTTACAATCATTATGACTGGCCATCCTACTTGGTGTATACCGTTTTTTTAGTCACTGTAATTTTGACATCTTACACACATGAAACAGAAGTGAAACTTCTGGTATCCTCCTCTGTCCATCCATGCAAGAATGATTCTTGAATTAAACAGATATTAAAAGACACAAAGCCTAGTTTGCTTGCTGCATTGTCAATATGTCTTTGACATGTGGAACTGACAATGGACGGTGTGGATCATTGGGTTGCTCTACTGGGCAACATGATTGCCATGTGTGAATGCCTGGGTGCTATATGGTTTTGCAGTAGATTGGTAGGAAATTTTGACATGGGGCATGCATCTTGTATTGTGATGAATGTTGAATTGTTGATACACACGATCTCCATGTTTTTGGTCCACTCTGGAAGGTTGGCTCTGGCCAGAATCCTCATAAGCAGTACCCAGAAAGTAGCACTCAGTCAACTGGGTGGGAATAATGATGAAGATCCTTATGTCCCTATTGCCTATGTAGATGGTGAAGCCACGTAACTGCAGAAGTGTTTCTCCCCATAATGATATGTGGTGCAACTTGAGCGAGAATCATGTGCTTCTTTTTTGGGCCTCTCAAAGATGCGGGCATGAATCAATAAGCATATACGAGCTTGAGAGGGAAGATTGTTCGTGCAACATTACCCACTAATGAGCCGCAGTTGAATTCCTTTTACTTTGGTAGGTTAGTGGAAAACTGGAATCCATTTGCAATATTACAAAAATAGAAGAGTGTCTAAATAGCGGCTATGTAAGGCTACAATTAATTGGCTAACATTGTAATAGGAAATTTATTCCGGGAGGTGGTGAAACAGACTGTGTTGTCAGATACCATCAGCTATTGTTGGTACAAAAGAAATGAATCATGTTTAGGCCATTTCTTTAATTATGGATAAGATCAATAGTAGGTAAATCTTTTCATGATCAGTAGTGAATAACATGTTTAGGCTAGATTTAATCAAATTTAAACTTGTTTAGTGCGAGTTAGCTTCAATGAGAAGATCTAAGTTATGTCAAATCTGGACCTTTTGCAGTTATTTTGGATTTTTATATGATATCAATATTTTTGGAGCTCTTTTTTTGTAGTTATTTTGGATCTAAGTGCATATAGCTTCCTTAGGGATTTTTTTTTTTTTTTTGAATTTTTTGTCTTTTGCAGGATGGAATCAGACGCGAAGTTCAGACTATGACCTTGACTAATCATCCAAATTTACTTCGTGCGCACTGCTCCTTTACAGCAGACCACTGTCTCTGGTTGTAATGCCTTACATGGCCGGGGGTTCTTGCCTTCATATAATGAAATCATCTTATCCAGAAGGCTTGGATGAGCCAGTTATTGCAACTCTTTTACGAGAGGTTCTTAAAGCTCTTGTTTATCTGCACGGTCACGGACATATTCATAGAGATGTAAAGGTACTAAAAGAGTATGCTTAATTATGTTAAATATTGGTTTCTTAGGCTAATTTTCAGTATCAAACTATATTATGTTAGGTTATATAAATGTGTTGCATTTTCATAGTTAAATATGAAAATAAGCACGTGTAAAACGATAGAACTCAAAGTTTCCAGCAATTGTACAGTTCATTACCTTTTCTTTTGTTGAATATAACAATTTATTTTACTTTAATACAATGAATGGGACTATTTAAAAGAAGCAGTGTTTTTTATTTGTTGTGCAATGCATCAGGCTCGGAAGGTCATGTTCTTCCTTTATTGTAAGATTGTGAATATACTTGTGGTGATACACTGAGGAAACCCTACTAATTAAAGCCTATAAAGTCGTTTAGAGTGTCTTACCATATAGGAAATGTAGGATTATGGGCTGCACCAAGGGGGTGAAACATTGAGCTTTTCGAGAAGGTCATTGTTCTTAATTTCCTAGTTGTTTTTCAGGTAAAGCTTTTCTACATTATCACTGGAAACAAAAAACCACCACTTATCTTGATGGAGTTGTTTGGATGGAATCAAAGGCTTGTGGTGGTAACTGGACATCAACATGCATGGATGGTGAATAAGGATATATTTCTCCGGTGCGGTCATTTTCTATTAGTAATACAGATACTCTGGTGGTCCTAGGAAAACTATGAAAAATGCAGTATATGTTATTATGGCACCAGGAGAAAAACAATTCAATGCATAACTGGAACATTAAATTGTTTCTAGAATCTAAATGGTTCTGTTGCATGTGTAGGTTTTATGAAGTTATTAGTGAATGGCTGGGGCCAGGCAGAGTGATTACTTTAGATTTTGATTCTTGTTCATGTGTTCATAATATCTGACAATTTAAGTTGTGTTATTCTCTTCTGGAGAAATTTGCAAAGTATAAACATTTATAAGATGTTTTCCATTATTAAGTAGTTGGAGATTTTGGGTTTGGGTTCATCTGAAGAGAGAAAAGAGTGAAGATGGAGTGGTTGGGCGATTTTGAAATTTGACGTATTGAATTAACTAACACTTAGTAGGTTGAGATGGAAAATAAATGGCAGCGACTCATAATGTTTGGAACCCACATTATGGACTTATCTTAAAATATAGATTCATGGGGGATAATATCAAATCATGAAATTTAGGGACCTATATTCTTAAAAATCCTGTATAATGCGCTCGTCAAATTTGGTGAAAAGTAATTTGGTTGGAAGGGTATCCTGTGATGTGGGCTTGGAAGTTACGTAAAGATTCAGAGACTAATTGTGATATTTTAATTAATAATGGCTGTTCAATTATGCGAGTCTTTCCTTTAATTAGATGGAATTAGATTACTTTAGTTGTTGGATAGTTTATTGGGTCTTTAGGTTATGCACTGAATCCATCAATTGTGGAATCCAAGAGTCTTATTGATGAGGACATCATGTCGCCGCTCAGGGGCAGATTCGATCGAGTATACTTCAGGAGGCGACGCACTGGTCTTCTTTGGCTTTAGATTGGACTTTCAGGCTTCATTGATAGCAGATGTTTTAGCTTTATTTGTGTTCTTTTTATTTGTGTTCTTTTGTGGACGTTTAGTACCACATCGGTTATTTCCCAGTAGTCCTCTTTTGTAAAGCCTATATAAGGCCCCCTAGACTATTGTATTGAATTATTGAATGATTAAACTTTCCTCAAATTATCTTGCTAAATTCCTGAGTTTATTTGCTCTCGAGTTTTGGGGTGAGAAGCCCGTGTAAGGGGTGGAAACCCAAATCTTATCCTATTCTCAATTTTAAATTTTGGTTACGATTTGAAGGTGATTGCGATCCAGGTGGTTTTACATCATTTTTGGTATCAGAGCCCTGGTTTTCAATCCCCTTAAAAATTTTCCTTTTCAAATTTTTCTTCCAGTCTCCAAACCCTAGATCTATATTCCGGATCCATTCACAAAAAAAAAGAAAAGAAAAAAAAAGAGATTACACTGTTCAAAAAGAAAAAAAAACAGTGAGAATTCTCATCAAAATTCCCTGATAATTTCCAATCCCCACTGTTCATCTTCTCTCCCTGTTCATCAATTCCCGCCGCCTTCTACACCATCCACGACCGGTCGCCATCACCACCACGCCGCCGCCATCACCTCCGTCAAACGACCCGTCGCCAGAACCTGTCGAAGCTTCACCGCCTTTCAGCGAAAGTCTCACCAGCACTTCCAGAAGCTCCACCGGCGTTTCCAGAGCCACGTTGCCTCCCCATAAGCTCGTCGGAGCTTCCAGAAGCTCGATTCTTCGTCGACAGAGTAGATCCATCCTGATCGGAGTTTTTTCACTCCTCGCCGGTGTCGCTAAGGTCCACCAACTCCACCATAGCCCTGTCGGATCTCTCCAGCTTCGCCGGAGTCCAAAGACGAACATCTCCCCAGATCGACGCCACCACACCACCGTCGCGTCAAGCAGAACGGAGAACTCCCCTTGGTTTCTTACCGCCACCATCTCATCAGATCCAGTCGTCATCCACGTTGATCGGGGCAGTTCTGAGCGTCACTACCCTCACCTCCGCCTTCCGACGCCTTCTCTCTTCGCTAGCGCCTCCGCCTGAATCATCCTACGCCGCCGTCGTGGGGCGTCGCAAGCCCTAGCTGTGACATCGAAAGAGGGAGAAAGGAGGTGGGTGAAGAAGAGAACGGGTTTGAATCCCGTTCAAACCCAACCCATTTAAGTTAACCGGTGGCGAATCGGGTTGGATCCCTGCAAAACAACCGAACCCGACCCGTATTATTGCGACCCGTGTGTAGCAGTGTTGCTGACGTCACTGCTGACGTCAGCAACCGGGTTAACCCACTGAGTTGACTCAGTCCAGATCCAGTTCGTCCTGACTCAGTCCAGAATCGCAACATCGCTTCTGACGGCCGTTCAGGGCTCGTTTCAAGTCCGAATTGATCTGTTTTCGAGGCAGTGGATTCGTGACGACCAGTACTACGCGCCTACAACAGTCTCGTTCAGGTTTGAGTTGCGGTCGCCTCCCCAGGTAACTTTGAATATTCTGTCAGTTATTCCTACCATTTAATTAAAATAGCTAGCTCTTCCAATCGTCGCAAGGTAGAATTTATTGACTGTTGCCCACCAAATAAGTGAGTTGTGTGATTCTGACCTTGAGTGGTAACCCGACTTAATATTAATTGTGCAACTTAACTAATTTGAATTTGTGATCACTTGATTTATCTTAAAATTAACTGTATCAGCACGTGTCTTTATCACTGTCTCCACATTTCAATTTCTTAATCACGTGTTAATCTAAGTAGCTTACAATTGGTATTATCTTTCATCACTCTAATCTCTGACTCCTCCTGCATAACATACATATTCTAAGGACAGCTCGCATTTAGGGTCAGTTAGGATCTTGCATGCCTACTAGAAGTGGTAGAACTTTTTCTGTAGGCGAAACTTCAGCACCAATGGACCCTAACATTCATGATACTCTTAACACAATCCTAAACAAGATAGAAAATATGGACAGCTAACTATAAGAAGTTAGGGATCAGGTTGATGTCAACTGTAGGGATCTAGCAACCCGAATTGGTAGGCTAGAAACCAATAGAAGAAGAATCAGGGAAGATGAAAGTTCTCGAAATGACAGTAGGTCTCCCAGGCGTGAGCGAGGCCCACCTTACCAAACAACTGATGCCGATGCCCAGTATATCAGGAGCGTTAAAGTCGATGCTCCTTCCTTTGATGGGCGTTTAGACCCTCAGGTTTATATAGATTGGCAGTTGGTTATGGACCGATATTTTCGTTGGCATGACATGTCTGAGTCAAGGAAGGTTCGATTGGTCGTAATGAAATTAACGGGACAAGCTGGGCAATACTGGGAAAACTTAGAGAGGATGATGAGGTACAGAAGGGAAGACCCCGTGGACACTTGGGAAAGCATGAAAGAGAAGCTTATGATGAAGTATGTTCCTCCATCATTCAGTCAACAATTGTTAGACAAATGGAATCGATGGACTCAGGGAAACAAATCAGCCACTGATTACATTGCTAAATTTGATGAATATCTGAATCGGTGTGGAGCTATCGAGTTAGAATCTCCCGAACAGACCCTATCTAGGTTCAGGTCCGGTCTTAGGGATGATTATCGCCGAGAGCTCATTGCTCGAGGCATCACAACTCTAGAACAGACATATCAGCTAGTCACCGACTTAGATGAGTCTAGAGGATCCTATTTTAACCAAAATAACTTTAAGGATAACTCTAGAACTACCACTACTAGCCAGCCAAACTTCAACCGAACTCTTCCAACCCCAAGTAAACCTGCCTCCAGTTCCTCTAGTGTCAAACCAGCAGGTCCTTCTGGTGCAAAGCCCTTTACATCCTAAAAGAGAACGGTAAGTGAATCAAGAAAAGTCAACCCTAGAACCCAATGCTACAGGCGTCAAGGGTATGGTCACCTTGCCAGCCAGTGCCCGAGTCAAACTAAAATCCTCTTTGTAGAAGTTCCCATTGAGGATATAGAAGGAGAAGATGATGGAGAAGAGGTTGTGCACCAACAAGATGATGACTCAATTGCCTCTGTCGAAGAGTATGAATTCAATGGGTGCATCAGAACCACGGTTCAAAGACTCGGCTGAGTCGGAGACGAGTCGGCCGAGTCGTATCCGTCTCGGCCTCCGAGACGAGTTTGAGTAACGAGTCGGTCGACTCGACTCAGAGGAGACTGACTCGGCCGAGAATCGGAGTTGACTCGGTCGACTCGGCATTATGATGATGATTTTATACCTCATCGCAATTCAATGTGAAAATAACTACATTAGCATGTATTTATGAATGTAATTTCTGTAATTTACTATATTGTGCATGTATTTTGATATGCTTCTACCGACGACGCGTGTATTTATGCTTTCGCTTTATGTTTAGTGTGCTAGGTGATATATTTTGGACATGTGATACATGAATGTTGATGTCTACATTTTTTTAAGATTTGTCGTGATTTTTTCAGAATTATTTAAGCTTTCTATGTAGCGTTTTGCGCGTATCGCCCGATACCGATCCGAGTCGCCGAGACCGATCCGTCTCAGTGCCCGCCGAGTCGGCGGCCGAGACCGCGACTGTGAACCATGATCAGAACCGTGAAATGACGAGCCTACCTCCTAGTATAGCTCGCACCCAATTAGGAGTGGTTAGATGTACTTTAACCCAGCCTGAACCACTCAACGACTGGAGAAGGACTGCCATATTTCAAACTTGCACAAAAATTGGCAATAAGAACTGCAAGGTAATCGTGGATAGTGACAGCTGCATCAACGCCGTTGCGTCAAAGTTAATCACCACCTTGGGGATGACGCCGGTAAAGCATCCAAACCCCTACAAGGTTACATGGATCGACGCTACATCCATAGATGTTCAGGAGAGATGTCAAATTCCCATCCAGTTTGCCACATACACAGAAAATGTGTGGTGTGACATACTCCCCATGAATGTGGGTCATATCATTTTGGGTCGACCATGGTTATTTGACTTAGATGTGACCATACATGGACGTACCAACCAGTGTTCGTTCGCCCATAACGGGAAAAAGGTGAAGATTATGCCAAATCAACCGAAGCCGCCAACCCGAGAAAAAGAGGCTAACAAAGGGAAAGATAAAGTGGACGTTATAAATCCAAAAGCAAAAAAAGGTGATAAGGACAAAGGTAAGATGGAAATGAATTTGATTAGCCACGATCAACTTGAAAAGAGCTTGCAGGATGGTTCTACTTGTTATGCTCTCGTGGCTCGAGAGGCTAACCGGGAGATCGAAGAGCAGATTCCTGAGCACATTAAACCAATTTTGGAGGAGTTTTCCGAAACCCTCCCACAAGATCTACCAGGTGAGTTGCCCCCTATGCGAGACATTCAACATGCTATTGATTTAGTCCCAGGAGCAACTTTATCAAATTTGCCCAACTATAGAATGAACCTAACTGAACATGCGGAATTGCAACGGCAAGTAGAAGAGTTACTTGAAAAGGGGTTCATCTAGGGGTGAGCATCGGTCGGTTCGGTTCGGTTTTTGCTAATTTTTACAAAACCGAACCGAACCGATTAGACTTAGTAACCGAACCGAACCGAATCAACTCAGTTCGGTTCGGTTTTTCGGTTTTTTCGGTTAGGTCAATATATTGTCATCATTTCTTACATTTTTTAATCACCATTATGTTATCATCCTTTAATATTATAATCTCAAATATCTATTACCCAAATTATAAATAAGAAAAAGATTCTAAGCTTAATGTGAATTGAAATTCATATTCTAAAACTTTTACACCGTACTTGAGCTCTTATATCAAAACTCATATAATTATTACTAACTTTTAATGATAAGAATGAAAAAAAGAACTATATTAATATAAATATTATTCTCAATTGTGATGGTGTACTTAATATTGCTTTCACATATTCAACATAAAAAAGATGGTATTACTAAACTAATGAGATAAGCTTCCACCATTTTTATTATGAACTATATGATTCACTAAATTGAATTTGAGTAGATTAATATATAGGGTGAGAAATTCGGTTCGGTTCGGTCTATTCGGGTTTTGGAACACAAAACCGAAACCCGACCGAATTAGAGCGGTTCGGTTCGGTTCGGGTTCGGGTTTCGGTTTTTGGTCGGTTATTTCGGTTATAACCGAATTCTGCTCACCCCTAGGTTCATCAAAGAGAGCTTGAGCCCATGTGCGGTTCCCGCACTTTTGGCGCCGAAGAAGGATGGTACATGGCGTATGTGTGTGGATAGTAGTGCAATCAATAAAATTACCGTCAAGTACCGTTTTCCTATTCCCCGTCTTGATGATATGCTGGATCTGATGTCAGGTGCCACAGTCTTCTCCAAAATTGATCTTAAGAGCGGGTACCATCAAATTAGAATCCGACCAGGGGATGAATGGAAAACCGCATTTAAGACTAAAGACGGGTTATATGAATGGTTGGTTATGCCCTTTGGATTGTCCAATGCTCCTAGCACCTTCATGCGAGTAATGACCCAATTGTTTCGACCGTTTATCGGTAAATTCGTGGTGGTCTATTTTGATGACATACTGATCTACAGTCGAACCCAGGAGCAACATGTGGGACATTTGAGGCAAGTCCTCTGCACACTCCAAGCTGAAAAGTTTTATGCAAACCAAAAAAGTGTACTTTCTGTATAGACAGGGTTATCTTCCTAGGATTTGTGGTTTCCTCCGAGGGGGTTTCCGCGGACCCTGAAAAGGTGAAGGCAATAACCGAGTGGCCGCAACCCCGAACGATTAGGGAAGTTAGAAGTTTTCACGGGTTAGCCACCTTCTATCGTCGGTTCATAAAGAATTTTAGTGCTATTATGGCACGTATAACCAACTGTTTAAAGAGTGAGGTGTTCCAGTGGACTCCTGCTGCCTCCAAGGGTTTCGCTGAAATAAAAAGGATGATGACGGAAGCTCCCGTAATGCGTCTCCCTGACTTTTCAAAAGCTTTTGAAGTAACTTGTGACGCATCGGGACTGGCAATAGGTGGTGTACTGAGCCAGGAAAGCCACCCGGTTGCTTATTTCAGCGAAAAACTAAATGATGCCCGGCAACGCTACTCCACATGTGATAAAGAATTTTATGCGGTTATACAGGCTTTGCGCTACTGGAGACATTATCTGTTACCGCTGGAATTCGTGTTGTACTCCGATCATGAAGCGTTAAGGTATCTCAACTCCCAGAAGAGACTGAACGCGAGACATAGCAAATGGGTGGAGTTCCTGCAGGATTACACTTTTGTTCTCAAACACAAAGCAGGCATCGAGAATAAGGTCGCTGATGCGCTGAGTCGACGTGTCACGATCTTGGTAGCAATGAGCACAGAAGTGGTTGGATTTGAGAAGTTAAAAGAGTATGATTCATGTCCCGATTTTGGGAAAATTTATGCCACGTTACGAGACGGCCCTGTTCGTGAGATGTACGGTTTTCTCCTTCAAGACGGTTATCTATTTAGATTCCGTAAGTTGTGTATTCCCCGTACGTCCCTCAGGGATTTTCTCTCTTGGGAGCTACATGCTGGAGGTCTGGCGGGACATTTCGGTCAGAACAAGACAATTGAGGCCGTTGAACACCGATTCTACTAGCCGAGTCTGAAAAGAGATGTCTCTAAAATAGTTAGCCAATGTCGCACGTGTCAACTGGCCAAGCAACAAAAGCAGATTGTCGGACCTTACACTCCTCTTCCTGTACCTAATTGCCCCTGGAAAGACGTGAGCCTAGACTTCATACTAGGACTGCCAAAAACTTAAAAAAAAGCACGACTCTATCCTAGTGGTAGTTGACCGATTCTCAAAAATGGCTCACTTCATTCCGTGTTCCAAGACCTCAGATGCGTCTCGAGTAGCTGTCTTATTCTTTGATAATATCATCAAGTTGCACGGGATACCTAAAACCATGGTGTCTGATAGGGATGTTAAGTTTGTTAGCTATTTCTGGAAAACACTTTGGCATAAGATGGGAACCAAACTGAAATTTTCAACCGCCTTTCATCCACAGACAGATGGTCAAACCGAGGTGGTAACAGAACACTAGGAAATCTCCTCAGGTGTCTAGTTGGAGAAAATTTAAAACTTGGGATCTCATTTTGCCTATGGCTGAATTTGCATATAACGGATCTGTCAATAGGACTACAGGTCTTAGTCCTTTTGAAATCGTAAATGGTTTTAAGCCCAGGCAACCCATTGACTTAATTCCCATGGCTCATCATCATTCTAGGGTATCAGACTCCGCATCAGCATTTGCATCTCATATCCGTGCATTACATGAGGAGATCAGAGAAAAGATAATGAAAAATAATACTGATTATAAAGCTTCTGCAGATCTACATCGCCGATTAAGAACTTTTAATGTCGGAGATTATGTGATGGTCCGCATGCGACCCGAACGGTTTCCACCAGGAACCGTGAAGAAATTACACGCGCGGAGTGCAGGGCCATTCAAGATTATCAAGAAAATCAATTCAAATGCTTATGTGGTGGATCTCCCACCTGACTTTGGCATCAGTTGCACTTTTAATGTTGAGGATTTGGTTCCATATCGAGTTACTTTTGATACCCCTTCTGACCCATTTGTGGATGAGCCAAGCCAAGATCTTCTTTCTGAGAGCCCCCCACTACCTCCACTTCTCCCTAAAATGTCCTATGCAACAGAACATATAGATTCTATCTTGGATGATCAGATTATCTCTACTGGAGATGGAGGGACGAGACGCTATCTCATTAAGTGGACGGGAAAACCTGATTCAGAAAATTCTTGATTACCGAGGAAGACCTCCAGCATCTTGATCCTGATCGACTGGAGCGCTATCACAGCCGACAGCAGTTTTGCCCCCTACACTCGACAGGGTCGAGTTCTTTCCACCCGGGGGGAATTGATGAGGACATCATGCCGCCGCTCAGGGGTAGGTTCGATCGAGTATACTTCAGGAGGCGACGCACTGGTCTTCTTTGGCTTTAGATTGGACTTTCAGGCTTTATTGATAGCAGATGTTTTAGCTTTATTTGTGTTCTTTTTATTTGTGTTCTTTTGTGGACGTTTAGTACCACATCGGTTATTTCCCAGTAGTCCTCTTTTGTAAAGCCTATATAAGGCCCCCTAGACTGTTGTATTGAATTATTGAATGATTAAACTTTTCCTCAAATTATCTTGCTAAATTCCTGAGTTTATTTGCTCTCGAGTTTTGGGGTGAGAAGCCCGTGTAAGGGGTGGAAACCCAAATCTTATCCTATTCTCAATTTTAAATTTTGGTTACGATTTGAAGGTGATTGCGATCCAGGTGGTTTTACATCACTTATTAGTGAGCAAATTCTGTCAGTTATGTAATCAAGATTCAAGTAATGGCCTAGAATAGGCTGAATCTGATGGACAAAGTTGAGGACTGAGGATTTGAGTTATTGTTTGGATGAAATTGCGGTCTTTGTATCTTCTTCCCCCACTTCCTTTCTTTTAATCTTTTTTTCCTCTTTTTTCTTTATTCCTTCTTACTCAGCTGTGAAGAACAAGTCTATTTCTCTTCACCCCTTTATCCCCCTTATAAATAGCCTCTTTCTCAACCTAGGCGGCATCAAATGTGTATTAGAGCACGGGACGTATTCACGCAACCCATGCTTGCAACTATGATCATATTTCAAGCAGTTTTCTGTTGAAATGAGGTCAGCTACAGAGAAAGCTTAGCCAATGAATTGACAAAAATTCTCTTGCTTCCTGTCAAGCAGGCTCCAATCTTTATGGAGCTGGTGACAAATTCTGGCTAAGTGCGAGCAAGGTAGGGCCTTTACGAAAGAACCTAGAAGGGCAATTAGGCGGTAGGGAGATCCATCTTATTGGTTGACTGGTTTCATCTCATGCAGAGTGGAGCAACCTTCTAACTCTTGACTAGGAAGGAGTCTAGATGATGAGAGAAATGGAAAACATTTGCTATAAGATAATTTCATTATTTCCGAAGCACCTTTGAAACCACTGAGTCAAATAAAGTCACATTTGGTGTTTATGAATATATTTTACCTTATAAGATATGCTTGGGGTGCACATACCATATATTCTTAGGTTCTTTCTGAATTGATTTTGAGCTATAACCTTATTTAACATTAATTTATAGAATGATTTGGTTGAAGTAATTTTGTCAGGACATGTGTGATGTACCTGACCACAGATCTTGCACTTATAAATTCAGACTTGTGTTACTTGTGAGAAAGAGTCTAGAAAAACAATTATACCTTAAACATTTTGATTCCTTTTTAGTTTATTTCTAACATATTTTTGGTTATTGAATCTGAATCATATCATAATCCTTTTAACCTTTTTCCCGATCAAAAGGGGTCAGCAATGGATTGGAGCTCAAGTATTCATGGAAGAGTTGACCAAAATCACAGGCTGCTGTGAACCTCTGACATTGAACTCTTGGTCTTATTCCTGACCAAGAAAGGTGTTGGTGGTAGAAGAGGGGATTCCCATAAATCCTCGAGGGCAAGTTGGTAGGTAGGGAACCTACATCATAGTTATGTAGTTTAAGCCGTCCAACCAAGGAGAAACCCTCCAAATTCTCTAAAAACAAAGAAGAGTAGAAGAAGGGGAAACACTAGAAAAATTCTACAAGGAATTGCATTCAAAGCCAAAGAGTCATATCGAACATGTCCCTAAAGTTTGCTTAGTCTGGACAATGGTACTAAAAGTTTACATGACAATCATATCCGAGGGCGAGGTCTTTTGTTGCAGAGTATGTTCTGGCTCATTTTATATCTTTATGCCTTCTTTGATCTTAAATTTTGGACTGTAGAAGTTACCAAATACCTGCTTCCATAGACTAGCAATGATTTCGGTCGACAAGAGGTGATAATTGCATACCACCTTTGCGTCCTGGTCCTGCACTAATTTGTTTAGTTAATATAGTTGTAAGTTCAGGTCATTCTTGGAATTATTGAAGTGAATAAACATGGAATTGCAAATCCAGTTCAGAAGGTTTGGATTCTTGTAATTGAGATGTTGACTCCATCAACTTACAGTTTCTCTTGTTTGGTTAAATTATGTTTGAATTTAATCCCCGCTAGGCAAGATTTCTGATGGCATTTAACTCTGTTAAGAATCTTGGGATGCTAATTCGCACATTTTCTGGATAAATTCCAATTCAGTAGAAAATTTAATTGGAATTTTGACAATTACAAAAAACCAACAATGAGATGTCCCTTGAATCCTGTAATTGGATATCCCGGTTTTCTAGTTACATGCAACCAAACAAACCCTAATAGTCAATTAAACTACATGAACATCATGATGTCTATGGTTAGTGATGAAGAATGACTGATTTAGACTAAATTTAGAATTAGGTTCATTGGATATCTCTTCGGTAGTTGAAGCATGTTTCATGATTACATTTATCTGTGACTTATGTATTATACTATTAAGTTTTTTTTTCAGCAATTCCTGATAGCATTTGACGATATCACCTTCTGGGTACCATAGTATATATGATAGGAACCAGTTGTTTCTAGCCATGAGAGGCCTGACTAGGCTTTTTAGCTTCTTCTCATTGTTTTCCAAACTTTGGAGATATACTAATACATCATTTAACAGTGTTACCTCGAATAATATATTGTTTAAATATTTGCATAATGCTGTATATAGTGTTCATACTGTCTACTTCTCGCAGGCTGGGAACATTTTAGTTGATGCTAATGGAACTGTTAAGCTAGCAGACTTTGGGGTCTCAGCTTGCATGTTTGATACTGGGGATCGGCAACGCTCACGAAATACCTTCGTGGGGACCCCATGCTGGTGCGTGTTCCTTTTATTTTTATTTCATTTGAAAATTTTCTCCTCTGAATTTGTCTCTGAATTGAAACCCTCTTTCATTTGTCAGAACATGCATAGGCTTATTCTATCATGTGTTTTACAGGATGGCTCCTGAAGTTATGCAGCAGTTGCATGGATATGATTTTAAGTGAGTTGACCTGTGCCATCTTTTGAGAAATTTCTCTGTTTTTTCTCATTTTTATTTGTTTGATTACAAACAGAGCAGACATCTGGTCATTTGGCATAACTGCGTTGGAACTCGCACATGGCCATGCTCCATTTTCAAAGTATCCTCCTATGAAGGTATGCCCTTAAATAGAGTGAATTACACCTGCAGCAGTTCTTTACACTCGTATCAATCTTTATGCTGAAGATAATTACTTCTATCATAGGTGTTGCTTATGACCTTGCAAAATGCACCCCCAGGTCTTGACTATGAAAGGGACAAGAGATTCTCAAAGGTTCACGTCTCTCCTTTCAAATTTATCCAATAAAATTGAACTATTGTGGTGGTGTTTATAAAATGAAATTGCTTTCTCTGTGTAGTCTTTCAAAGACTTGGTTGCTACTTGCTTAGTGAAGGATCCAAAGAAGCGTCCACTTCGGAAAAGCTTCTGAAACACCCTTTCTTTAAACATGCTCGATCAAATGAATATTTAGTACGGACAATTCTTGATGGCCTTGCACCCCTTGGTGAACGTTTTAGGATACTGAAGGTAGCAATAAGGTCTTTCCTAATTGAGAAGCCGCTCATATTATTTGTATGCATGACCTGCTTTTTCTTGTTTCTAGGGAAAAGAAGCCAATTTGCTTCTCCAAAACAAGGCTGCTGCTGGAGATAAAGAGCAACTGTCACAGGTGAACCTGGATAAACTGTATTTAATTTTACGTTGTTTTTCTTGCATCAGTTCTTAGCTAAGACATCATGCCTAGAAGATGAGTGTAGCAGAGATGCACATGCTTCGTTGGGTGTGGTAACACGCGAAGAGATAAGATAAGAAATTTGGATATTTGTACTAAAATAGGTGTAGCCTCTATAGAAGAGAAGATGAGAGACAACCGCCTACGATGGTATGGTCATGTGCGACGTAGACCTACAGATGCGCCAGTCCGGCGAGTAGAGCGTATCAATTTAGGACAAGTTAAAAGAGCGCAGGGGAGACCGAAGAAAACATGGATGGAGGTAATACGACAAGATATAGAGGCTAAAGGTCTTAATGAAGCATATTGCTCGATAGGAATGAGTGGAGAAAGCTGATCCATGTGCCCGATCAGGCGTAATTCTCTTTTGGTTCATGTAGCCTACCCCAAATACTTGGGACAAATGACTTAGTTGTTGTTGTAGTTCTTAGCTTAGACACAGATTTCAGATAAGGCATGCACTTGCATTACCTGACAATTGCGGTAATATTTCTGACTATTTTCACTAAAACAGCCACATTATAATGATATGTTGATAAAAATGTTGATTATTCTCCCATGATAATCATGCATGTTGCTGCATATGCTCGCTTCTGAGAGACTTGTTAAGGATGTGTAGACTTATTTGTACGCATTTTGAATCTATCTATATTTCCTATCATTTGAGGGGGTCATGGCCTACTGAATCTTGAGAAAAATAAAAGCATAAGTTATTCCTAGACTTTTAAACAAGATCAAAGTGAAATAGAGTGAAAAAGGGGTCAAATCTCAACAGAATTCTCTCATGTTATATGCTTCTATAGGTCTATGCATTGCAACTGATAGAAAATTTAAGACTATTTATTCCACGTCACTGCACCAAAACTCTAAAGTTGTGCTGAGGGTTGAGGGTAGAGGGGCCATTGAGAAGCCTGAACGAGCCCGGGCTCATTTAAGGAAAGTGGAAATAGAAGCAAATGAGTAGCGAATGAATGGATACTCTGATAATATATTTGTATTCTAAGAACAACCCACAAGTCGAGACCTTTTATGGGCCGAAACCTAAGCTTTCACGCAATGATATTCCTAATTTTAAATCTTTTTTTAAGCGTGCCCGGTGGAAATTGTACCGGGGTTGCTCTGATACCATACTAAATTTCATGCCACTACACCAAAACTATTTATTAGTGGCCTCACATTGGATAAAAAAATTCTTTAGTCTCCTTTATTCTTGTTCCTTTGTGGTAAATTTTCATCAACTGACCCCCCCCTCCCCCCCCCCCCCCCCCCTTCCCCCAAAAAAAAAAAAAAAAAAAAAAAAAAAAAAAAAAAAAAAAAAAAAAAAAAAAAAAAAAAACGCTCGCGTGCACACGCAACACATCATCGTGCCTTTTGTCTTGCCTTCACATTGTCATAATTAGATTCATCAAGGCCCTTTTGTTTTATGTTGAAGATTTGAAGGTGTTATTCCTTTGAGCATGGAAGCTAACCTCAAACATAAAACATAGTGCCATCATATTAAACCCTACCCCCCCCCCCCCCCCCCCCGCGGCACCAAAAAAAAAAGGAAAAAACAACAGAGTCACACACATAATTGTTTCTAAAATTGTATTCTTTGTGCTTCCTCTACCATCTCCATCAATGAGTCCTCAAACACATTCACTACCACCACTGTTATCTTCATTTTTTTTTAATTTTTCAAACAATTTCAGGAAAAACTCCTCAACCTCGTTAGGACATCTAGAGCATGGCATGAGGGACAACATTCTGTTGTGTGCTAGCTGAATGATGTTTTGCCTAACTAAAATCCTTCCAATTTACGTGAATATTTGCCTGAGCGATATCTACATTTGAACTTGTCTTTTATCATCTCTGATGTGTGACTGTCTAAGATCATCATGAAGGTGATTATTCTACTACGATGTTTGTTCCAACTTCGCTTTCACCTTTAGTGAAAATCAGAGGACAATGCTTTCTTCTTGTTTTTTAATCCTTTGTGAGAAAGGCTTGCACACTTACATCATAGGGAGGGAGAATATATATATATATATATATATATATATATATATATATATATATATATATATATATATATATATATATATATATATAGAGAGAGAGAGAGAGAGAGAGAGAGAGAGAGAGAGAGGGAAGCCCCACCATGGAGAGGGGGAAGGTGCTCCTATTGGGAAGAAAAGATCTCTCTTAAAAGGCGGGATTATTGCCACAAGCTTATGTGGTCATGTTACTACGACTTGGATCACAACGAGCCTCCACAAATAATCTCCCTATGCTGTGAACTCAAGTCGTAGTGTGACAAGCCTTCAATGGTGTACCTGTGCATTTTAAATTCAAAATTCCCTCACCCATTGTGGATGGAGACCTCACCCATTGTGGATGGAGAGATTCGAACCCACAACCTCTCACAAGCAGTGTCATACTGGTTCAACTAAGCTAAGTTTGTTGTTGGACAATGCTAAAGTGATCAAGATAATTGAGGTGCTACTTAAAGGTGACTAGCTGAAGGCTTGGATATTATCGATAAGAAAGGAGGTTGGAGATTCTCAGTGAAGAAACATACAAAGAGTGGGCAAAAAAATGAGGCTGTTAAATCTGAAGTGGCGATGAAGGAAGAGGGGAAAAAATTGAAATCCGATGAAGAATAGGTGTAAATTTTATAGATACCTCCAATAGAGTATCTCAATTGGCAATGAGGAACAACAAAGTCCATAGCCCTATTGGTTGTTTGGGTGAAGAAACATGATCTAGAAAAGCTGGATAGCATAAGAGAGAATTCTGGCAGCTCCTGGACTAGTCTTTGCTGACGAAAACTTGGCCAAAGACAGGTTTTGCTAGACAGAGAAAAGAGAGCGTGGGTTCTCTGTGGCAGCCGAAGAGAAAAGAAGAGAGAAAAGAGGACAAACCCAATCCCTAGATGACTCCCAATTGCATCCCAATTTCCCTTTGTCAAACCCAGAAGGAAAAGAAAAAGAATAGTAAAAAAAATCCAAGCCATTGCAAACCCCAAAGAAAATGAACAAGTAAAGGAAAGACGAAGCAGAAATCTGGTTTGATTTATCAGTGTATCAGTTGATACTTCGTCCCACTGTTAGATGAGCCCAATAATGTGCGTACATAAGTACATATCTGCACAAATACATGTGTACATACACATGTATATGCATGCATCATTTGATACTAATGAGGAAGTCAAACACATGCTGAACATCAAAATAACCATTTGTATCATATGTTTGATAGGTTCTCTTATTTTCTTTGGGCTGAGTTTAACCTGTGGCAATTCACCGAGAGCAGTACGGAAAAGTCATTTAACCTACTTTAGATTCACAGTATTTAATACTTACAATTCGTTTGATAAGTATCAAATGCATTTTGGTCTCATAATAACTCTGTTTCCTATTTGATATGCCATTTAGTTATCCACCTTGAAAGATATAGTGTTGAATGTTTGGATATCTATAATGACGTAGAATATTGTGTTTGATTGCAGCAAGAGTACATACGTGGAATCAGTGCATGGAATTTCAATCTGGATGACTTGAAAGCTCAGGCTGCCCTTGTAAGGAGGTCCAATTTCCAGTGACCAAAAATTGAATAATTGTTGATGTCTAATGATTTACTCGTTGTAGACAACATAACAAAGGCTCCTTATCCTTTCACTCTTTTTTTCCCCCTTCCAGATTGCATCTTCAGATAGTGGCTTCAATTTAGAAGAATTAGATAATAATCATAAACTTAATGATGGCCTCGGTCGTGTTGATTCTGCACCAGAGAAATCTCCAGAAAGGGTTGACCAGGCTAATGCCGCAACTTCAGCAGAGGTAATATTCTCCAAGTTTCCTGTCCTTTGATTACATCTATTTGTTCCTTCTACATTTGTTTCAGGGAACTATTTTAAATCACACTCTTCAGCATGTTCTGATGGGTGCTTTCATGTTGTCTTAGGATGGATTGCAAGATCTTCAAGATTTCGAGGGTCCATTTGCCTCTGCATTTCCTATCCGTCCACTTGAAGCGCTCAAGTATGTTCTTAAACTCCAGCAATGTTCGGTTATATCTAATAAACAATATTGGATTAATTATTTTGTAGTAAACTTTTTTTATATTGATTTTGACCCATATCTGGGGTTTTGATATAATTACAAGTTTATACCAAACCTATTACAAACCTTAACTCCTTTGATATTATCAAAACTCATTAAGCACGTTCAATTTAATAAGGAGCAACTTTTAATTGATTTTCTCAAAATTTTAACTTGTCTAGTTATTCATGTAAGTTAAATTAATAGTTCAAATAACCTATCTATTTATTACTGTTGTGTCAACTATTGCATTATACATGTGCATCGAGACTTAACCTAAGCTTCATCAATTATTTAAAAAGAAAAATATGCCAAAATTTACCAATTGTATTGTAATTTAATAATATAGCTAATTTTCTCTAGGCCACTGATATCCAATAATTCCTGTCTGGAACTGCTAGAACCGTCAAGATTCCTAATACAATACCTGAAAGACAAACTGAAACTGGATATTGAGATTCTAACCCTTGCTACTATGACTTTTTTTTCAATATAATAAGCAGTGCCAGTGCTACTCGCATAGGATTATTGTAATATTTGAAATTTTACTTTCCCCTTCCCAATGAAACACATTGTATCTAAAGCATGTTGGATTTTGTTATTTCCCATCTTGCTTCTTTATACATTCTCATTAGTAGTTTAATTAGTTTCCTTTGACAGTATAAATAGTGCAGAACTGTTTTTTTAATTCTTCAGAAATCAATCTGCAAATAGTTCTACAGTTCTAATTTATTGGAATCCTAAATCGGTGCAGGAATTGCTTTGATGTTTGCGAGGATGATGCAAGTGTTACAAGTCCTCGTTGGAAGAACCATAAAGAGTCAAATTCAGGGTCTGTATTCTCACTACAGAAACCATCACAAGCAGGGGACCCTGATGCTAGAAAGTATAATGGTGACATAATGGAAAGAAGTTCTTCTGTACCCAAGAATATATACACCCTTGGACGCCAAAAGTTCTCAAGTGGTTCTCTTCTACCAGAACATGTTCTTTCACCTTATAAGCACATTGCTGGAGATGGAGACAGGTAGACTTTTTTTGACTTGAAAGCTTCGATCTGACTAGTGCTGACATTGTACTATTTACTGTTCAGTAATATTTGGGGTCTAATTTCTTCTCCTATTTTAATTGTTTGCTTATTTGAGATTGAGTTTTTTGCATGCTTTTATGCAATTATCTATACATCTGCTAAAGCCCAAAAAAAAAGTTTTCAACATTTAATTGATTCAGCTCTTACACTAAGAAGGTGTGGCATTTGACACTTGGTAAGCTATAGGAATTATACGTTTATTAACTTAATTCAAAAAGTAGTTTATTATGCTTCCGTCGTCATTACCCTTCTTTCATTACATTTAGCTGCTAAGTGGGGATATATATATATATATATATATATATATATATATATATATATATATATATATATATATATATATATATATATATATATATATATATAAGTTTATAAAAGCTTTTCATGGCCACTAGGAATCTCCAATTGCTTGTTTTTCTGTTGTACTTCTCTTTGCTAAGGGAACTAGGTGGCAAATGCAAAAGACACTATGACGAGAACACGTATTGTGGCACTTTTGTCTATATCTTTCATCTAGAAAGTGAACATCAGATGCATGGAAACAACTGAACTGACTTGGACATCCAAAATGCATGACATATGACTTGCAATAATGAGACCATACATCCCACATAATCAGATAGGTTTATGAATCAATGTGAAGCATAAACACTTCAAAGTGAACTCCGCGATTGGCACGTATCGGACACTGCCAATTGCACACGACTTGTCTTACATGTATTGGATGGTCCAAAGCTGTGTCAGGTTTTAAAAGATTCTAAAGATCACAGGTCACGAATCATGTGTGGTTTTGACAGACATATAGATGGAATACTATGTTAACATAACCTAACACCTAGAAACATGTGAGGGTCTTCATGGACTTGCGTTAGGTGATATGTTCGATTGGACTTTTAGATATTACTTGACTCGAAGTTCTGAATTTAAATCACGAGCATTTTGTTTTGTTAATCACTATGGATATTGAGGTGTATTATACATAAGGACATGCATACACGTGCGAATAGGCATGTTAACGTGTCCCTATAACCTATTTCTTAAGGATTTGTCATGTCGTATGTCGTGTTGTATCCGTGTCCATGCTTCCTAAATAAATCATGAGTTGTCATAGCCATATGATAACTATGGATATTTATGTCATATACCTGAATGATTGAGGCTTCAAAAATACGTCCTTTGTTGATGATGCATTGTAGCATACATGTCATGCCAAATCATTTAGGCTGTAAAAGAATCTTATAGTAGCTAAATTTGATATTTGTATGACACCTTTTCCTTCTATGTGATACACTCATTTACATAGTGTTAATGTTTTCTGTTGCTTGCTTGAATTTATAATCAGTCACCATATTTGATTGTTGTAGTTCAGACCAGGTTTGTTTATTTGTGATTAGTAACATTATCTCTTTTAATACAGTTGCAATTGCTACGAGGCAGCAAATTTGCTTTTAACCGTGCACTATTCAGCTGCTTTAACAATGTTTTGGCATTTATGCACTATTCATGAACTATTCAGCTGCTTTATATTTCAGTTCAATTTTTTGTTTGATATTTGTCATGGAATTGTTAATTGTGAATTTTCTGGTATTTTTGTCATCGAATTCTTTAGCAAATGTTTCCATGAAAAGGAGGCATAACCATGGTTTAATTGACTGTTCCTCTGCTTTTCATCTCGACTTCTATGTCCCATTTGCTTTCTGAATCAAAGCCATTATCAACTTTCATCATATCAATCAAATTTCCTATTGGTGCGGTGAATGAGAATCTTTGTTTTACGTGTTCTTCTGGCCATGGGGAGTTTTAATTGTACTAGCTGCATCACACCCGCACAACAAACATCAGTTCTCTGTGATCAAGATGGAGAAATTTATAGTTTCCTAATGGCACTGCCCACGATGTGGGCCATAAGTGCATCCAGAAATGTGAGCATTTGCTTCCTCATCTTTCCCTCTGCAGCTTTATAAATCAGTCAGATCTTTAGTGACCGGTGGAAAAAAATATTTTATCAACTTTTAAGTTGATTCTAGCAATAATTTGGAACATTCCCAAGTACTTGGATAGTTGGCTCTGAACTTTCTATGAAGTTGACAAAAAGGTTTAATTTGTAACATTGATCTGACTCCAAACCAGTTTAGCATTTAGGTTTCTGTTACAGCCAGATTCTGACACTTGGAAGTATCTTATGGGGGATACTTTGACTGTAAAAAGGGGAAGGCCGAAGAACACCTTTATGGAACTTGTAGTAAACGTCTGAAGCTTACATTTTGAGGGTGAACCTTGGGTCAATATTTAGGTTTGCTCCATCATGACCTTCACAGTTCATGGGTTCAGATTACAGAATAACCACTCCTCAATGTGGTGACGAGGCTGCATATGTCCTATCCTCACTAGAACCCACAATGTCAGGAGCCTCTAGCACTGCAATGCCTGTTTTTAGTTACTGGTGATTGGGCTGATGGGATTAGCTGCTAAATAGGATTACATAATCAGTTGAACATTGAGGCATGTCCTTTAGGGTTGAATGAGCTTGCCAAAAGTTTCAGACATTTTTGGAATCTGTTTATGTAATGTTGCTGCTGAAATTTACTTATCTTCACTTTGAAGCAGTTCTCATGATCCATGATGAACTTCACTTTGTGATGGTTGGGGCTACATTACTCTCAAACAGATGTTTGTTGAAACTAATTTGGTCGTGCTTTTAACGTTGTACAGCTCTGACAAAAACGTGTCGTCTAGTTATGTGAGGGCTGCACTTCTTATAATTTGTAGTTTAAAGATGCAAGTATAATGCTCATTCTTGCTTGCAGATTTAGATATATTTTATTTATTTGTTTATAATAGCTACATTGTTTCCTTTCCTGAAACCTTTTTGATAGCCCTTTTGTGTCTTGGGCTTATTTGACATTTATATAATGCAATGCTTGTTCTTTGTGTGATTAATATTCATTCTTAGGGATGACCTGCAGCAGAGGGGTCAAAATGATAAGAATTCCAGTGGTCCCCTGTCATACCGTCAAATGAGAGAGACCCATAATTCTGCATCAGGTATAACTTTAAGAGATTCATCTCCCTTTTAACATCACTGTTTTTATTCCGACTTTCAATCTTATCTTAACTGAGTTGCCAACATGAGATCAAACTGATTCGGCGGTTGTAATTTTTTAATTTACAATAAATTTCTTTGGCATTTTAAGCAAGCACGCAAGAGGAGTCATCGGAAGGAAAAGTCATCCAGCGCAAGGGGCGGTTCAAGATTACATCAGCAGATGCTGGCAACAAGGTATCTAAGTAATTTAAATTAGTCACAGGAATGTACAGTGAAATTTTATCAGTTTGGACACATGTTCATGCATGGGTGTCAAGTGTCTGAAGTGACATGGAGCCTTCAGAAAACCTGACACTGAGAAACGCCTAAATTTTATACATGTGCACAGAAACTATTACAAGTCTATGTACACGATAAGTAGCCAACTTTTCCAGTTAGTCATAGAGCAATAAAGTAATTTAGACCTTTACTTCTCTTGTAGTGTTCAGTAGATATCTATCGAATAAATGCGTTAGCATTGTAATGAAACAGTTATCTGATTGTACTACATGACTTGGGTCCAGGAGTGTCCTCAAGTGTGTCCACTGTCATCACATGTCAAAGAACCTAGTATCAGATGAGTATGGGTAGGACTGACACATATATCTGGAACGTAGAAAAGTTTGATCTTTTCTTATAGCTCGTTACAGATGTTTAAATTAATTTGATATATCTTGCAAATAAATATAAAATTATCATTATGTAAACTTAAAAATGTTACTTACAATTAAAGATGTCTCGCGACACACATCTGAATGTTTAGGATTATTCAACTTATTAAACTGCCCAAGTAAAGAAAAAGATAATAAAATACACATTTTTCTTTCATTTTTCTTTCTTCCACTGAATAAGAATCCAACTCCAGTATCTTTTAGAGGACATAACCAATCATTTTCCCTTATTATCACCTAGGTAGCACCATCAGCAAATTGCACTGTCAACCAAGTCAGCGGAGCATCAGCAAATTCCTCTGTAAATGCTGCTGTTGTTCTTCCAGTATTACAGTTTTTACTGCAGCAGAACACCATGCAGAAGGTTAGATCTAATCACCTAAACCATTCCTCTACAAATATCTATTGCTGCCTTTAGCATTTAATTTACCTTGTTATTACAGGAAGCACTTGCTAATTTGATCAAGTGTTTGGAGCAAACATACGGTATTTCTCAAAGGACTTTATTTTTCCACTTCTCGGAAGTTTACTCTTTAAAATTTCAAACTATTGTAATATGATTCTCTTTTTTTTTTTTTTTTTTTTCTTGGACAGGCAATCAAGCAGAACTTTCTGATGTTGGCACTAGTGACATATCACAGGTATTGCTTGTCTACTTTGTGACAGTTTTGTCACATTTTTAACCCAAAGTTTCTAATTTCAGATAAAATATTTTGAATATCACTTAGATATAAAACCCTTAATTACAAATCCTCAGAGAACCTCCTCCGCATGCGCACACACATCGCAAACTAGATATTTTGATCCCAGTTTATAGTGCTCATGCACAGTTTTGTAAGAGCAAAGCCTTTTCTGTTTTTGTCATTTCAACCAGGTAAATGGTTGTTTTGTATTGTCTGGTTAGTAATTGCACTATATTCTTCCTTCTGTTGTATCTTCATAGTATGATTTTTATAGCCTTTTATTTAGGGGCTTGACTAGCATTGGAGATTTATTTTTGTTCATCTTTTAAATTGGTCTTTGGGTTAGAAAAAGTTTTTTCATCTGTCAAGGCTACCGGTCATCTATTTCAAACATGATCGAAATCTAGAATGCGGGATACATAGACGCCACGTGTGTGCGCGCGTGAGAGAGAGAGAGAGAGAGAGAGAGAGAGAGAGAGAGAGACTTGGATACTTCTAGGAGGATTTGGACTAAGGTTCGAAAAATTGCCTTATACCAATATTGATACTTTGGCCTGATGCCTATATTGCTGATATGACCCTATATAGCTTGTTGCTTACATCTATAACAAGTATTTTAGGCACCATGTGTTTTGTAAATAACTTGTCTTCTACCGGCAATTGTTAAAGCAGCAGCTCATATATCCAAAGTAAGGATATCACTGAACAAGCAAACGAAAAACCTCGTTTCTGCTGCTTTCTCTGCATTATAGACCTGTCGACTAGAAGTTAATTTTAACATTTAAAGAAAATAGTGATCTGTGTCTGTTCAAAGGTTACGGAAGAAGAAAATATAAATCTCTATTATGATGAATACTTTCATGCTGAAATTCTTTTGAAAGGAAACACTGGCAATGCAATTGTTCTAATGAAATCTTACGACACTCTGGCTGCAGCTTTCTCTGGCTTCCAATAGGGAGAGGGAACTGCAAAGTTATGTTGTTCAGCTCCAACAGAGGTACTTTGATTGTTTCTTTTCTAGTTTTCTATAATATCTCTTTGGGCAGCAGACTGAATGCTGTTTAAAAATCCAGTGTTGGGAGCCTCAGCCATGATGTGCAGAGATTGAAGTCTAAAAACACTCAGGTAGGCATCATATATTTTTGCGTGTCTCATCAAGTTGTTTAGAGCCAGTCATCAAAGCTTATTTCCATGAAATATTTTATGTTTTAAGTAAAATTCAACCATAAGAAGTGAACCGTTCCATGTGTTGTAAATTTCGTGTGGTGAGTGAAACAAGCTTCGTCATGTTGTCCTTCGTAGTTGAATCTAAAAAAACAGGGATTATAATTGCCAATCATATGATCCTGAAATTTTCTTTTCTCGGGATTTTCACAGCTCGAGCGGCAGATCAATGCTTTGTTGGCCAACAAGGAGGGCAGGAGAAGAGAGAGAATGTTGTAAAAATTGTACAATTATGAGAGATGGGAAAGGCGATGAATGTTCCCACAATTTTTGAGGTGGCCCTTTTGGGGTGATATTTTATGTAACGATTTGTATTGTATTTCTTCATTTATTATAATATTTGGTTTCAGTTGTGATGCATTGATTGATCAGGGAGCTTGCTTCTGGTCCCTTCCACTTCGTTACCCAAACTCAAAATTTTAATGATCAGAAGTTGTTGCTCTGGAAGTTATCATAGAGTGCACAGCATTGGTTGCAGATTTGACTTGTGCATCGGAATGGAGATCTAACCATAATCTAAAATGTTTCGGCTAAAAATAGGAACCTGCAAATTTAAATCTCTTGACCACTTCCAATATTAAACAAGCAATCATGCAAGTAGATATCATTCATTTTTGCATGTTAACAAGCAGCCTGTTCCAACATGAAGTCCAATATCAAACTCGCACCATCATGTAAAAAAATGATTCAATACAAGTCTAGTTCGCTTAGGGAAATATAGTAGCAATTCTAAACAGTACAGGAGGAAATTTGGAAAGCTTTTGAAATGCGGGGCGGCCAAGTCTAGTCTAGTGCCCATACTTCTGGAACTCCCATTCGCTGTTATCTGCATATTTCGAAGGTAGGAAAGAAAGAGTTCCAGTTGAAGTTGTATAAATATCAGAAAAATGCAAACCACTAAAAACACTGATATTAAAGATGGATCCATGTTTTGCTGACCTAGAGGACACACTTGACGGGTCTTGAGCCACCTACTGATGCAGTGGAAGTGGAAGGCATGATTGCAAACTCCTATTACCAGCAGAATCAAAATGTTATTATTGAAGTAGGAAACAGTGCAGAAAACGCTCATCATAATGAATCTTTCTTTTATTTGTTGTTAAAGACTACTGGCATGTACAGCAATTCATCCCAATTTTTACAGATCATGCCATGCAACAGTTGCATTTCTCATAGAACATATGTTAGAGAAAACTAAACATGAATCTGGTGCCATGGTGGAAGCAGACAGTAGGGTAGAGGGAAAACTTATGCTATACTAGGAAACAGACCAAAAAAGAGGTGAGGATACACAGTTTAATATTTGTTACACATGACATAGTTTTAGTATGTGATCTGATAATATAGATACGAGCAATCTCATGCCAAAACACAGCTCAGTATGCAATAAAAGGATATATGAAAGCACACCAATTTAAAGCTCAGTTTAACCATAATTCGAACTTGTCACAGAAGCATAGGAAAACATTTAGCTGTTCACAAGTATAGATCAACAATAAACACATGTTGTATGTAAAGAATATTAAGTTCTAATAAAATGATTAACAAATAAAGTCACATTTGATAACAAGCATTTAGCTTTGGCATATCCATATATCACTTTAGAGGAAGAACTAGGTCTTGGCTTAGTGTATGTGTCTCACTTCTTGTATTGAAAACATCCTAGTTTTATTATATTTCCTAAACAATAACATACTTTAAGCACAAATGATAAATTACTGTGGTGATATCTATTTCTTGATACAGTACAGTACTGATATCTATTTTCATTATAACATAGAATAAAACATGAAATGGGTGCAATGTTTTTATATATATATATATATATATATATATATATATATATATATATATATGAAAGTTTTTTATATGAGTCAATAACATCAAGGAGTACATTACATTAAATTAAGGAGACATGTGAGAAGTGTCCAACCCATGTACAAGGACTTCCAGGTTGTGTCCACTATATACCCCAGGTAGATAGAGCTGGAATAGCATAATGACTGTCCGCACAGAACACAGATATTTTAAGCGAGCAACTTCCAGAATTATATTATCTATTTTTGTAGCCCAAGCTCCAGTAATAGGTACATATCCACCTCCCGTCAATTATGTGGCTATATTGGACACAGTAATTTGTCCAACATTAATTCCCAAGTACCTAAAAGTTTCAGGATTTGAGCTCCAAGACCAGTGCTACAACCACATGGACATCATTTTTGCCATATCGGTGGTACCAATACTTCCATGTTGGCAAAATATTCAAATTTCAACGACACCCAGACACAACTGCATAAAGTGATGTGAGGAAGAATAGAAAAGACAGACACCTACCAGTCTAACATAACCACATCAAGACCTTTTTTTTAAAAAGGACCAAAACATGTTATGAGCAAAATTTCACAGAGCAAACTAGATCCACAGGCTAAACTATAAGCATTTCATGGCAGTCTGCATGGATGACCAAAGATCAATGTTTTGTTAGTTACAGACAGATGACAGGAGCATAAAGCGCTATCCAGCAAAAGATACAAAGGGGAAGACCCAATATTTCAATAAACATTGGAGAAGTACTTCAGATTTCTCCTAAACAAAAGACAAGAAAATGTCTTCCCAATAAGTTTGGCATGCTACTCAAAAGACTGTAATTGCCTTTTATCATGCGAAAAGTTAAGCACAACTGATGTGCAGGTCACCCATATTTTCTGATAACGATGCAGAAGATTGGGACTGTTTTGACCAATACAATAATATGTTATCTAGCAAACAACTACTTAAGATATTCGCAAAGAAATAAACTTCTCATAATTAAAGCAAGTGCATCTATAACCCCTCATTCACAAAGAGAAGTTCAATTTTCAAGAGCACTGAAATACATAGACTGCTTTTGGGGTATTGTATCACTACTTTACATAAAACATCAACTTATCATATCACTCCTTCAGGGGCAATTTTGAAGCATGCAATTCTCTATTATGCACATGCACAACTGCATAATATATTCTAAATGAAAAGGGGAAAGTGCTATTTATTTTATTTTTCCTTTTTGAATAGATGTCGTAAGCTCTGAGCTTGGCTTGAATGTACGACCTCCGATGACCCAACCTTATCCCTTCAACGCTGAGCCAGGTCTCAATGGCCGAAGTGTTTAACTATCTTCTCTATATGTATCACATTATTCTTTTTATGTCTTAGAATGGGAAGACAAGGGCTTGCATAAGGCACATGCTTTTAACACAAAGATGAGTCCATTAACTATCTTCAACTACCCTAACAGCCCAAAGGAACTCCTACTATTTGTTTTGCCCACTAACAATAGTACAGAAGCCAGTTCAGTCAGTATTACTACCCCAGTTGCGCAAATTACACAAAGGGAATATCAAACTTCAAGTTACCATCTATGTTTTGACAAGGACACAACACAAGACACCAACAGACAAATTCTAAAATGTGCATATGAAACAGAAGTTTTGTGTAACTAATATGTGCCAACACGACACGGCTACTAGACAGAATTGTCCATGCCACGTAGGTTACTACCGTTAGTACATTACTCATCACTATTAGTTCAGTTTAAAAATTTTATGAGCCTAATAACAGTTGTTCTTGATTCCAATCACATCCATTCATCTTGTGTACCAACCAGATGGTACTTTCAATAAATGACCGTGCCTCTTTGTCACCTTGTTTCGTTGGAAAAGGGGCAACCTACTTTCTTAGTCCTTTTTTAAAAAAATAGTTTTTTTAATGTTAACAGAGAAAAAAGATCTCTAACCATTTGAATCCTACATTGATATTCAAAACTTCTATAGCTGGACATATACCAACACAAATTTTGTAGGAGTTTCCTCAAAACACCGAAGTTCAATTAACAACATTCCATATCCCTTCATGTTTGAACAAATAGAACATTGAGAATCACTTTTCAACAAATTCCCCACCTCACCTAGAACTACTCCTTCAGAGCTTGAAAAAAGCCATTGTATCAAATTATTTAAGCCAATTTTACCTTAAGTCTGCCTCCTTGCATTTTTCATAACACATGCATGAAGCATAGTGAATTCATGTTTAATTTTTTTTATTTCATAAAGAAAAAGAAAAAAAACACCCCATTCCCTTCTTAACACCCACAAGGCAACACCCCTCACAGAAGCTTCTCACAATGTCAATTGTAACTACAACTACACAAAATACAGCATAAATGTCCAATAACCCTTTTCAATACAAGAAGCTACTGAAAGAGCACATCAGTACTCTTTTCTGCTTTCACAGCATATACTGATGCCACATTTTTTGTATGCATAAAAAATGATACACTTCCAACTAAATTTATCATTTCTCATCATCTCAGCACTTATCGATTGCTTGAAATATGTCCATATGTGAATCTTCTAAAGCTCAACATAACTTATAGTATTTCTAAAATGGACTTTACCACAATCATCATGATTGAAAATCTACGAAAACCTAATTAATATAGCAGACTTTCATATTGTATCTTCTGTAGGGGAAAAAAAAAGGATTCCCGCTTACATAGGCCTCATCTAAAGGGTCTAATTCCACCTTGCAGGAAAAAATGGCATGGTTGCAGAATCCTCAATAACACTGTTGAGTAATGTAAAAAAACGGGGGGGGAAATGATCACAGGGTTTAGACTTTTGCTGCCTTCATGGAAGTTTATTCCGTAAAAAAAGAGCCATTGTTGCACTGTTATTGGTCTGTATTCCTGTTTCTATCTTTTTGGAGGGCTTTATACCAAAACTCTAGTAGATCAACATTGGAGGAGTCTAGACTTGTTAAAATTATCTATATGAATTTAAACTGTTTGAAGAAATTATATTTGGGAGCCACAATATGATCCAACCAAAAAAGAGTTGAAGATAAGATTGGTTTGTCAGCAATAACATTTGGATTTATTAATTTTCAACTATTTGGATTCACTGTTAATCAATTGATTTAGATTATAAAAACTGGTCGTATTCTTATCTATATAAACCCTAAAGGGCTGTGTGTTGAAGGTATCAGTTGTTAGTGAAATGGAAGTTCATTTAATCAAGTTTCATTAGCCTGATTCTGTTACATTCTCCCTTGTCTATCCTAACGTATCTTCTCCTCTTGCTATTCTTCTCCAAGATTTCAACAGTTGTTTGGCTAAAGATTAATACTTTGCATAAAAATGTTGATAAAAGCATTCCAAAAAATTATCAGAGGGTGAGATCAAACTACAACCTCAGTTCCCACAATAACCAAATAGCACACTAACATGCAATCAAGAAATGAATGTTTCCATGATGGGTCCTCGTATCCAGCACACAGACCCCCACTTGCTCTTCCATCCTTACATTCTCCTCTTGCTTTTCTTTCCTGAGGTTTTTCAACAGTTAGGCTAAAGGCTAATACTTGGATAAAAGTTGACAAAAGCATTCCAAAACAATATTAGAGGCTGGGAGTAAACCTCAATCTCAGTACTCATAATAACCAAATAGTACATTATTATGCGATCAAGAGAAGTATGTTGCACATGGTGGCTCCTCCCATCAAGCATACAAGGATGCCCCAATAATTTTACTTAGCTGGTTCATATTAGTTGTTATACGCTCTATCATGGTTCACAGTCTCGGTCTCGGCCGCCGACTCGGTGGGCACTGAGACGATCGGTCTCGACGACTCGGATCGGTCTCAGGCGATATGCCCAAAACGCTACATAAAAAGCTCAAAAAATTCTGAAAAATCACGACAAATCTTAAAAAAATATAGACATCCGCATTCATATATCACATGTCCAAAATATATCACCTAGCACACTAAACATAAAGCGAAAGTATAAATACACGCGTCTGTCGGTAAAAACATATCAAAATACATACACAATATAGTAAATTGTACAAACTACATTCATAAATACATACTAATGTAGTTATTTCCACATTGAATTACGATGACACATAAAATCATCATAATCATCTCTGCGGTAAGTAGATAAACCGATACTAGTGCTCATATATTTCTCAAGTTGTGGTCTGTAGCCATGAACATGTATCACACCATAATGTTGGTCTGATGTCAAACTCAACATTTACATGTGACCTTCAAGACTATAAGTTCCTCCATCAGCACTATTATTGCCCTCATTATTGTCATCACCACCACCGCCGTCATCACCGCCATCATTATCATCATTATCATCACCATCTTCATCATCATCACTGCTAGAACTGGATAAAACCCTCACATCTTTACCACCACCCTCACCATCTGCTTCTCTTATATCTCGGAGGGAGATCGGAAATAGGGAAAGAGATGAAGGGGAAAGGAAAAAGATAAAGAGAGACGGGAGATGGAAAGGGAGAGATAGATAGCGGGTGACAGAGGGAGGGAGGGAGGGAGAGAGAGAGAGAGACAGAGGGAGGGGGAAGGAAAGAGACAGAGAGACGGGAGATGGAGGGGGGGAGGGGAGAGAGAGCGGGTTAGAAGGGGGGAGAGAGAGAGAGACAGAGGGAGGGAGAGGGAAAGAGACAGAGAGAGGGAGAAACATCACCTGGGTCTGCGGAGGAGCGGCCGGCAACGATCAGGCGGTGGCGGAGTCCAGATCTGAGCGGCGACGATCGGGCAACGACGGCGATCTCCAGATCTGAGCGAGAGGTAAGTTTCTTTTTTTTTCTTTTTCTTTTTTTTATACCAGTTCGTCACGGGTGAATATACGTTTCGAGCGAACTCGGCACGACCGAGCCGGCCGTGAATCGGCCGAGTCAACTCTGGTTCTCGGCCGAGTCGGTCTCCTCTATGTTAAGTCGACCGACTCGTGACTCGGACTAGTCTCGGAGCGGGCCGAGACGGATACGACTCGACCGACTCGTCTCCGACTCGGCCGAGTCTTTGAGCCATGCGCTCTATAGGGGCTTAACAGTAAGATATTGCATTAAGAAGGGTGCACAAACTAACATTTTGCACTTTGAAAAGGCAATACAAGGAAACTTTAGCACTCTAAATGGACATCCCATCCTATTTCAGATGCCTAAAGTACTCTGATACTCGATAAAGAATATAGTTGCATGAAATATAGAAATGTTTGATCATAGAGTTATCATGTAAGCATCATGTTCAACTTTCGTGCATCGAAAACACAATGCAAGGGAACAACATGCACAAGAGATGAATGAAATAGGGATAATGTCATGTTATAAATTCTCTAAGATAAAGGAATTTGAACAAGTGCCATCATCAGGCTATTTCATCAGTGAAACCCATGTCCAATTGTATTATACTTTTGAAGTGGTACTCTTACTCCATTTCATTCATCAAGCATAATTTTAATGTGATTGTTAGGCCAAAGTAAAAAAATTCAACTATCCATTTGATCTTAATATAAAATGACATTAGCATAATTTCGTAACAGGCCTTGGAGCTCATACAAAATCTAGATATTTAAAATCCAACTCGACAAATGGTAGCAGTTAACCATTAATAAAAATGTGTGTGCACACAATAATATGCTTAATAGAGACATGTGCCCACCTCTCAAATCAGTTTTCATACGTAAAATCTGTTTCAACATAACCCCAAGTAAATTGAGCAGTAAAAAGCTTAGATCTCAGGACAGGCTTAAAGTTGCAACCAGAATAAAGAAAACATTGACATAAATGCTTCACATTAAAGGAAAGAATCAAGGTCACAGTCCTTCTATGCTGAAAGGCCAATCTTATTTACAGAAGGTTTCTAATAATAGATAGTGACTAACTTGTGTAAACCCGCATCATCTAGAGGTATGAAAATAGAACTCCGCTTTAGTTCGCCTTTTTTAATGTATGCATTTATTGCAGAGAACTTCTTTGAGAAGTTCGTATGGAACCATACAACTTAATTTAAATAGTCTAATCTTACAGAATAAGGACCAAAACATTTATTCAGAAAGCAATCACATCCTCTCATAAGGAGGGTGAAAGCTTGAATTTCCTAAAAGAGTTTCTCTAAGGACTAGAGATATATGACAGAAAACATGAAGAGAGAGTTTCCAATCTAACATAGTAAAAGAGCTTCAACTAAAGCAGCCTACTAGATACTCGATGTGCAAATGCATCAATAATATTGCAGCCACACAATTTCGACAAAAAATCATTATCCACGAATTCCACACAGTTTCATCAACAACCATGACAAACTGAATCTGAATTAGCAATGGCACCACTAACAAATTCCCATAAGCAACAATTTCATTCAAAAATTCAATAAAAAAGGGCAATATTCTCAAATTAAGTTCTTGTAAAGTTCAAAGCATACCCCAAGCCACAGTGCACTCCTCGCTCGTCGCGCTCGCCTGATTCGCCTGGCACTCAATGCCTGCAGACATCCCAAAAACATATCAAAACCTAACCCTAGCCCTAAAAGCTGTATACAAATAAATAAATTGAAAACAACAAATTTTACAGAGATCCATGATGTGGTTCCTGCAGATCGCACAGTTGTCCACCACGATATCTGCACCAAAAAACCAAAATCAGCATCAAATCTCCTAAAAAAACTCAACGGATCCTGAGAATCCGAAACCCTAACCCTTAAATTCTAGGGTTTGAAGAGACCGGCTCACCCCAGGCCCAGAGGGCGACGGCGTTCCACTTCTTGATTTCGAACCGCTTCGGCTTCTTGGTCGACGACGAAGGGCCGGCGGCGCTCGACCCCTCACCAGCGGGGATCATGTTGATGTCGGTGTCGAGAGACGCCATCAGCTAGCGAGCGAGCGAAGGCGAGCGAGAAAGAATGAATCAAAAAAGAAAATATCGAGGACACGAGGGTGTCGGAGCGATAAAAAAGTGGTGTATTTATATAGTGGAGGGAAAAGTCCGATTCGGTCTCGTAGCGTATCGGACCGGGACTTTTTTTTACGTTGTGACCCACTAATTTAGTGAATTTACGCTTTTATATACTTAGAGTTTTATTTTTATTTAGAACCCACAGAGTTAGACATTTTTTTTAAAAATTCCGCTAGGCCACCTACTTTGCTTTATAATTAAGGGAAAAAACTCAAATTCATAATTTTATTCACTGCAGCCTTATCCGTATCAGATTAAATTGATTCCTCCCAACAATTACTTTTTTATATATTTTTATTTTCTCTTTTACCTTTCTCCATCGCCCCCAATGTTGCTCTCCACTTAACAACTCTGTCTCGATACAGAGTGATTCGCATATTGAACTGCGTAGTCATATTGCCGTGGGGGTTGAAATGGAGCCGGAGGAGCCCCTCCAGGGGGTCTCATGGGACAGAGCCCCGGACCAATTTTTTTTGGAGGGTTGACCTTTTGCAAATCTCGTTTGCTTGTGCCGGCGATGAGCTTTGTTTGAGTTTGTGATCAATATGGTATTTAGATCTGAAAAAAAATTGGAGATCATTTGATGCCCGTGAACGAGGGTCTGTTGGTGATGGCGATGCTGATATGAGGAGTGCGACTCATGATCACAATCCTATGTGAGGATTGCAACTATGGTTACAGTCTTTTTATTAATTGAAAATTAGGGCATTTTGTAAGGATTGTGATCATTGTCTCAGTCCCAATATAGTCTGAATTTTTTTTTTTTGTGAGGACTGCGATCATAGTTGCACTCCTATAAACCTTAGAAACATGACCTAATAATGAGGACTGTGATCATGATTGCAGTTATATATGTTGGAAAGAGAGAATATTGCTGAGGAAATTGACATGGATTGCCGAGGGGTCGTTGAGGTGATCGCCGAGGAAGTCGACGACGAAAAGGCGAAGGAAACAGCAGCAGAAAATAGCAGCAGCAGAAAACAGGTTGGCCGGTCGACCGGCCCGGTCGACCGCCCGCAGGATCAGAAGTTCGGTCGACCGGCCTGGTCGACCAACATGCACAACGTGCACAAGTTGGAGCATGATCGACCGTCCGGTCGACCGATTGAAAGTATCCAACTCTCTGTTGGGCACCCAGTCGACCGACGGTTGACCGGTAGAAGGGTCGGTCGACCGCCCGGTCGACCGACAAGCGGGTGCGGGCTGCGAGTGCAGGTTTAAAAACCTGTTTGTATTTAAAGGCTGTGGTTATTTTTCTAGGGTTAAGAATCTGAGAAAAAGAATTCAGGAGCTCTCTTGATATCAAAGAGGCTGCTAGCATTGTAATCAATCTTCCTAGGAATTAATCTCTCTTTTGATTGTAGGCATTGAGGCTGAACCTCATTAGATTGTTTTGTTTGCTCGTGTGCTTTCTCTGGTATTTGGTTTGTGCTGTTTGGGATTGTTCTTTGTGCTTGGGAGATTCATGGGATCCTCATCAGGTTGTTGTCGTAGGCACAACAAGTGGTGTCAGAGCTTCTCAGGTTTCGCTTGGGATTTGTCTGGAGATTCGGAGGGCTCAGGATCTGATTCGGTGGAGATCGTGTGTCGATCTCAGATCAGAGGTATTCGTGTTCGTGGGATCGTGTTTCGATCTCAGGAGGACGCAATGAGAGCTCGTGGAATCTGTGGTGGAGTAGATCCGGTGAGAAACTCAATCTAGGGTTTCATGAAAAAAGTAAAAATCTAATTTTTATCGAAGTACTGATTTATTTCCAGTTGATTGATTTTTCGCATAGATAGAGAATCAAATAATCTAGATGGCAGAAGAAATTGCTTCGGTTAAGACCATGAATCCTCATTCGAGGATTGATGTCGTTAAGTTCAATGGCACAAATAACTTCGGGATGTGGAGATGTGAGGTTATGGATGCCCTGAATGCATCGAACCTCGAAGATACACTCCTATTGGAAAAGAAGAGGAGCACGACCACTGATGAAGAGTGGGCAAAGATGAACAGGTCAGCGTGTGGGTTGATTCGGTCATATTTGATACAAGACATAAAATATCTTGCGCAACATGAGACGTCGGCGAAGCATCTGTGGGAAACCCTTGAGAAGAAATACCTGACGAAGAGTGTTGAGTCAAGGTTGCAGCTTAAGAGTAGGCTGTACAGATTTCAGATGAAGAAGGGGAGCACAGTGAATGAGCACATCAACCGATACACGAAGCTTCTTACAGACTTGGTGAACGTGGATGTCATTGTAGAAGAGGAGGACAAGGCGATCATCTTCCTGAATTCACTCCGAAGGAGGAGGATGAGACATTCACACTGACCTTTATCAATGGTAGGCAGACGTTGGACTGCCATGAGGTATCGTCTGCACTGATAAGTTATGAGACGAGGAAGAAGGAGAGACATCCTTCTTAGTCAAGCTCATCGGCGGAGGCACTGGAAGTAAGAGGCAGGGGTTCATCGAGGAAGGGTAAGGAGGTTAGAGGAAGATCAAAGTCCAGGCCAGGGTTTAGGGATCTCAAAAGGAATCAGTGTGCTTTCTGCAGAGAGATTGGGCACTGGAAGGTGGACTGTCCGAAGTTCAAGGGAAAGAAGAAAGAATCAAAGTCTGAGGCAAATCTCGCAAAGGTGGTTAACACTCCTAGCAGTAAATCACAGGCAGATAGATCAGACTCAGATTCTTCGGTGTTCTCTTTTTCAGTTACAACTCCCATCATAGGCTACTCAGGTGAAAACGAGTGGATCTTGGATACAGGTGCAACATACCATGTATGCCCGCCCTAATTGGGATTGGTTTACCAGTTTTGAGAAGCTGGAGGGGTGTTCGGTTGTCATGGGCAATGATCATCAGTGCATCATGGAGAGTGTTGATACTATTCCAATCAGAATGTTTGATTGGATGGTGAGGGAGCTGAAAGAAGTGAGGTATGTACCTCAGTTGAAGAGGAACCTGATTTCCATAGGAGCTTTGGAGTCATTGGGCGTTGGGGTGTCTATTAAGGAAGGAGTCCTTAAAATGACAAAAGGTTCGATGGTGGTATTGAAGGCCGATCGCCGGAACAACCTATACTACTTGAAGGGTAGTACGGTGACAGGGCAAGTGGCGGCTTCTACCAGTCCGAAGGAAGATTCAACCCAGTTGTGGCATATGAGGCTGGGACATGCAGGAGAGAAGTCAATGCAAGCTCTTGCGAGGTAAGGGTTGTTGAAGGGTGCCGAAACCTGCAAGATGTATTTCTGTGAGCATTGCATCATCGGCAAGAAGACCAAGGTGAAGTTTGGTACAGCTTCACACTGCACAGAGGGTATTCTTGACTATGTTCACAATGATGTCTGGGGACCTACCAAGACTGCATCGATTGGAGGTAACCATTATTTTGTGTCGTTCATTGACGATTTTTCTAGGCGCTGTTGGGTGTACACCATGCGACACAAAGGAGAAGTCCTAGAACTGTTCGTGAAGTGGAAAGCGAATCTGGAGAGAAGCACGGGAAGGAAGATCAAGATCCTCCATTCTGACAATGGAGGAGAGTACAAATCGGATCCTTTCCTACAGCTATGCCTTAATGAGGGCATAGAGAGACACTTCACGGTGCGAGAGACTCCGCAACAAAATGGGGTGGCTGAGAGGATGAACCGGACTTTGCTAGAGAAGGTTCGGTGTATGTTATCCAATGCAGGACTGTCAAAGAAGTTTTGAGCTGAAGCTTTGGCGTATGCATGCCACCTCGTGAATAGGTTGTCGTCGTCTGCAATAGGGGGGAAGACTCCTCTTGAAGCTTGGTCAGAAAAAGCTGCTGGTGACTATGATTTGCTACGGGTCTTCGGATGTCCAGCCTACTACCATGTCAAAGATGACAAGTTGGACCCAAGGGTAAAGAAGGGGGTATTCGGTTGCTTCAAGCGAGGAACCAAGGGGTTCAAGATTTGGGACCCAACGGACAACAAGTTTATACTCAGCAGGGATGTCACGTTCGATGAGGCTTCTTTGATGAAGCCTACGGTCTCTCAGCAGGTGGAGACCAGCAGGACCAAGGAGCTATTGTAGCAGGTGGAGATTGATGCAGATCCACCATCTCTAGAGGAATCAGCATCAGTTCGGATCATTCCTGAGGTGACACAGGGCAGTGATCAGACAGTTGAAGAAGGTGCTGAAGATGAGGAACAGGGTCAAGAACAGGTCATGGGTACTGTTCCCGATCCAACCGTAGTTGAAAGACCAAGGAGGAACACTAGGAGACCAGGTTGGCTCACCACTAATATGCTCGTCGCGTATGCACTTCCAGTCGTTGAGGAGGCTACTCCATCTACCTTCAGAGAAGTTGAGATCAGTTCGGAAGCGAGAATGTGGAAAGCGGCCATGAATGAAGAGATGCAATCTCTCTACAAGAACGACACATGGGAACTCACCAAGTTACCCAAAGGGAAAAAGGCCATAGGGTGCAAGTGGGTGTATGCTAAGAAGCAAGGATCTCTCCAAGAAGATGCAGTGCGCTATAAGGCTCGGTTGGTGGCTAAAGGCTACGCTCAGAGGAAAGGAATTGACTACAACGAGGTATTCTCTCCTGTGGTTAAACATTCGTCAATTTGTATTCTTTTGGCCTTGGTTGCGCAGAATGAGTTGGACCTTGACTAACTTGATGTGAAGACCGCCTTTCTTCACGGCGATCTAGAGGAGGAGATCTATATGACACAGCCTACAGGTTACAAGACTGCAGGGAAGGAAAAGTTAGTATGCAAGTTGAAAAAGTCGCTGTACGGATTGAAGCAGTCTCCTAGACAGTGGTACAAGCGATTTGATAGCCTCATCAGAAAGAAGAAGTACACACGTAGCCACTATGACCCATGTGTATACTACAACAAGCTACCATCAGGTGAATATATCTATCTACTTCTTTATGTAGATGATATGTTGATTGCTTCGAGGTCGAGATCTGCTATTGATGCTCTAAAGAAGAATTTATCATCAGAGTTTGAGATGAAGGACCTAGGCGAAGCTAGGAAGGTGTTGGGTATGGAGATCACTAGAGACCGGAGAGTTGGCAGGGTGAGTTTGGCTCAGAAGGGCTATTTGGAGAAGGTACTACAGAGGTTCAATATCAGTGTGGATACAAAGTCTGTCAGTACACCTATGGCTCCTCACTTCAAATTGTCTGCAAAGATGTCTCCGAAGAGTGTTCAAGAGCATGAGTATATGTCTCACGTTCCATATGCCAGTGCGGTGGGTAGCTTGATGTACGCTATGGTGTGTACGAGACCATATCTATCACAGGCCGTCTCCATGGTGAGCAGATATATGCATGATCCGGGACAGGGTCATTGGGAAGCTGTAAAGTGGATCTTGAGGTACATCAAAGGAATAATTGATGTAGGTCTAGTGTTGAGAAGGACTCCACGGGAAAGCAAGAGTGCATGGGGTATGTTGATTCAGACTATGCAGGTGACCTTGACAAGCGCCGGTCGATAACGGAATATGTCTTCACATTCTCTCAGGCACCGGTGAGTTGGCGCTCCACACTGCAGTCTACCATCGCTTTATCGACCACAGAGGCTGAGTATATGGCTATGACAGAAGCCATGAAGGAGTCGATCTGGCTTCAAGGGTTGCTAGATGACTTGGGCGTGGAACAGGATTTGCTGAAGATTAACTGACAGCATGAGCGCCATCTACTTGGCCAGGAACCAGGTTTATCATGCAAGGACGAAGCATATTGACGTCAGGTATCACTTCGTTCGGGAGATTCTAGAAGAAGGTGACATCGAACTGTTGAAGATTCACACTTCGGAGAATCCAGCCGACATGCTTACTAAGGTGGTGTCGGGAGTGAAATTTGCACATTGCAAAGATTTGCTCCATGTCCTTCAGGTAGTTTCAGCTTACTGAAGCTCATTTGGATGAACTACGGACGGCTTGATCCCTTGGGCAGGGTACGTAGGCAACCACATTGGTGCAGCCGCTCTCGAGTCGATGGACAGTTCGGCTCAGATTTGGGATCTTTACCGAGGTGGAGAATTGTTGGAAAGAGAGAATATTGCTGAGGAAACTGACATGGATTGCCGAGGGTTCGTCTAGGTGATCGCCGAGGAAGTCGACGACGAAAAGGCGAAGGAAACAACAGCAGAAAATAGCAGCAGCAGGAAACAGGTTGGCCGGTCGACTGACCCGGTCGACCGCCCGCAGGTCGACCGGCCCGGTCGACCGACGTGCACAACGTGCACAGGTTAGAGCTTGGTCGACCGTCCGGTCGACCGACTGAAAGTACCCAACTCTCTGTTGGGCACCCAGTCGACTGACCGGTCGACCGGTAGAAGGGTTGGTCGACCGCCCGGTAGACCGACAAGCGGGTGCGGGCTGCGAGTGCAGGTTTAGAAACCTGTTTGTATTTAAAGGTTGTGGTTATTTTTCTAGGGTTAAGAATCTTAGAAAAAGAATTCTGGAGCTCTCTTGATATCAAAGAGGCTGCTAACATTGTAATCAATTTCCTAGTAATTAATCTCTCTTTTGATTGCCCCGAGGACGTAGGCATTGAGGCCGAACCTCGTTAGATTGTTTTGTTTGCTCGTGTGCTTTCTCTGGTATTTGGTTTGTGCTGTTTGGGATTGTTCTTTGTGCTTGGGAGATTCAGGGGATCCTCATCAGGTTGTTATCGTAGGCACAACAATATAAACACTAAAAATTAAGGTATTTTTGTAAGGACTGTGATTATGCTCGCACTCCTCGTAAAAGATGCTGTGATCATGATTGTATTTCTCATAAAGACTAAAAAACATGACATCTTTGTAGGGATTGCGCAATCATGTTTGTAGTCCTCAGAAATAAGACATTTTTGTGATGACTGTAATCATTGTCACAATTCTCAGAAATAAAGTACCAACAATCCACATTTTCAAAGTGGTCTGTTTTTTCAAAGTGATTATTGCGGGGCATTTGCGTCTTTCACCGTTGAAAGCGCTTCTGTGTTTGACATATGGACGCACTTGGTTGCTTTAAGAAAAAGTTAGCTGGAGCGAATAAAATTATGAATTTGAGTGTTTTTTTTTTCCTAATTACGACTGCAACGAATTCCCCCTTTTTTAAAGAAAAACAAATAAATGTCTCTATAATTTTATTTTTATTTAAAAAACAAAACTTAAAAGTAAAAATTCAACAAAAGGAATCTCTCTCCCTCTCTCTCTCTCTCACAGAAAAAAGAAAGTACCAACCGATAACATATAATCTCCAATATATTTTTGAAAAATATTTATACGTCTCTCATCACAATGTCGTCATTATGCGTTCATTTATGATCTTGGGGACTGGAAAATTCTTCTTCGTCCTTTACTTTCTTTTGTTTCTTTCTTGTTTTTTTCCCATTCTGCTTCTTTAAAATCTTTTCTTTCTAACTATTACTTCTTCTGTAAACAAATTTCTTCTAACGTGTTAAAAGTATTTTCTGTTTTATTTAGTGACTCTTGTCTACAAATAGTTTGCATGATTAGAGATTTTCAATCATGAACTATGTAATTAGATTTTATGGCGATATTTACTAAAGTATATGCAACTTGCGGTAGAAGAATATATCAAATTTCATTGAGAGGCACAGCAGCTAGATCCGAGAGCAGGGGCCGTTTGTTTCGCGTAAAACTCCGTAATTCGTAAATGACTTACTACCCAGTTACAATTACGGCGTTTGTTTGGACCGTAATTCGTAAAAGACTTACGTAACTCAACTAACACTCACTTGCAACCCAGTTACCACTCACTTACAGCCCAGTTACAGTTAATTTTGTGGTCATACAAATTTGTAATATTTTTTATATTAATAATAAATTTTTTAATATTTAACTTTTTAAATATTTATTTGCAGTATTAAAACTTTTAAAATCACCAAATAGTTAATTTTGTAGTCAACTTTTTCACTTACGACTTATACATTACGACAACCAAATACCGTAAAGTACAATACACTTTCCCACTTTACAATTTTATATTACCAACCAAACACCGTAAAATTTACATATATGTAACTCATTTACAATTGTAAAACACTTTACCAATTACAATTACGAATTACGGCCAGTTACGACAACCAAACAGGCCGTTTTATTTAGGGTTGATGGTGCTCTAATTTTAGGTTCAGACGAATTATATTCGCTTAATGGTCATTATGTTTTAGCTTGGCATCGGCACGCAAAGTGCAGTTAAAAATGGAGGTTAACAAGACTTTTGGAATTTTAACCCTTAATACTGTATCCTTTATTCCATGAAAAACTATGAATATGTGTAATTAAGTTTTTTTTTTAAACAAAGCTTTTATTTATTAGACTCTCATTAAATGCTTAATTTGACTATTTTTGAAATAATTGAATTTCCGTTATGTCCGCATAGATGCGGATAGTAATAATCAAAATCAGCATTTTAACGTAGAGAATACAAATATAATGGTGTTTGATTCGTCTACACTCTTACTTGAAGACGAGTTAACAATTCGGAGGAAATAATTACTCATGCAGTCTTCTCATTTTTCATGAAAAGTAGTGGAGAATCTTTTTATTAATTTCAACAACAGAAAATTGATTTTCTCTCGTAACTCGTATAAAAATTTTGTCCGTCCATCTATCCATTCATACGTCTATCTCGATCTCTTTCTCATTCTTCTCTCCTTTCCTCCTCCTCCTGATTCATAGGTCCGTTTTTTATCGGCAAACAATGGTATGTTAAGTATATTTAGATCTACAATTTAATCAAACAATTTACAATTTAAAATATTTGATTGTATGTCGTTTTAAAATGCACTATATACAGAATTAAATTGTAATCATGATACTGAGGCTTAAGATTACAAAAGAAAAAGAAAAAAAAAAGGCTGCCGCAAATTTTGGTCATCAAGCAATTTAAATATCAAGAGTTGGATTTCGCGCCAATTTCGGTGGTCTCATTCATTGTCCAAGGACGAGACCTGTTTTTTGCTATTTTTTTGGTAATTATTTTATTTGAGGAAAAACTCTGTCCACCATCAAATAAAAACTAAGCTCCCTCTCTCTTTAAAAGAAAAATATAAAAAATAAAAAAATAAAATAAAAGAAGAAAAACAGGGGCCAAAGCAAGAGAGGGAGAGGTACCTTCTTTAATTTTCTCCCCCTCTTTTGTTTCAATTTGCATTTCTTTTTATTTTGCTTGTTTTGATTCACAACTTGGGTTTGATTTGGTGTTGAATTCAGCAAAGTTTGAAGTTTTTCCAATTGGGTTTTCTTCAAAGATAGATCAGAACTTTGAAGTTTTTGACCTAGGGTTTCCTTGGGGCTTTCTCTAAAGATCAAAACTTGAACACTTAGGTTTTGATAAATTTTCTGATAATTTCCATCAATTGATAAAATCACTGTTCTTCGTATCGCTTCTGCATTGCTTTATTTTATTCTCTTTTTTGAGAGAGTAGAGACCTAGAGTGTTAAAATTTGGGTGAAGATCAAAATTTTGCAACATTTTCCCTTAAAAAAAAAAAAAAAAACTAAAAAAGGGAGGGCAAGAAAGGGACGAGAAGAGAGAGGAGGAGTTGAAGCAAGGGGAGATGTTGTGTTTGGCTCCACCATCAGGAGCATCTTCTTCGATGCATGGGACTTCTGGTGGGTCAATGGTAAGTGAAAATCGTTTTTTTTTTGGTTATTGAACAAAATTGATTTGAAACTTTTTTGAATAAAATGTTCTTCATTTGTTCTTCAGGTGCTAAATTTTGGGCAAAGCTTTTAGTCCATATTAAGATAAAGAAAAGGGTGAGCAGAAGAGGAATTGGTGGTTCCATGGCAAAGGAAATCAACGGTTCATTCTCCGAGGTTATGGTTCATTTGTGATTTAGTTTCTTGAACAATTTGTAGAATCTGTTATCATTTTATCTTACCTGCATGTTGTAGGAACGAAGAAACGATCTCTTTGTTTTCGGCTAGGGTTGAACTTTCTTGATACTGAACTCTTTTGACATACCAAGAGAAATGTCGAATTCCACTTCCCCTTCTAAGGGGTCTTCTCCTCCTTCTCCGTCCAAGTCCTCCTCACCTCCGTCGGAATCCGACTCTTCACCCCCTCCCCCTCGGTCCAACTCCCCTCCGCCTTCTCCCCCTACATCATCAAATTCATCGCCTTCGGAATCAAACTCCCCTCCGCCTTCTCCACCAACATCATCAAATTCATCACCTTCGGAATCAAACTCCCCTCCGCCGTCTCCCCCTACATCATCAAATTCATCACCTTCGGAATCAAACTCCCCTCCGCCTTCTCCGCCATCAAATTCATCACCTTCGGAATCAAACTCCCCTCCGCCTTCTCCGCCTACATCATCAAATTCATCGCCTTCGGAATCAAACTCCTCTCCGCCTTCTCCCCCTACATCATCAAATTCATCTCATTCGGAATCAAACTCCCCTCCGCCTTCCCCCCCTACATCATCAAATTCATCGCCTCCGGAATCAAATGATTCACCTCCCCCACCCAAATCTCCACCTCCTTCAGGGTTTGATAACGGTGATAACTCTCCTCCTCCTCCTCCATCAAAGTCTAACTCCCCACCACCACCATCACAACCTCCACCTTCACCTCCAACAAGCACTCCATCTCCTCCTAATAACCAGGCGCCGTCACCCAACTTATCTCCACCGGCCAATGTCCCTCCTGCTTCTCCTACGGGTGGCATGCAATCACCGCCATCATCAGATAGCCCACCCATTTCTGGCTCCCCTCCAACCTCCAGAATGCCTCCGAGAAGGGGTTCTCCGCCAACTCCTGCAACACCTGGGGAAAGTCCACCACAGACCAACTCTCCCAAGCAGCAGCCACCCTCTTTTGACAATTCATCGAAATCAGCAAACACCGGACTCATTGTTGGTTTGGCTGTCGCGGGAGTGGTACTTGTGCTTATTCTCATACTCTGCATGATACGGATACTGACGAGGAAGAGGAAAATACCTACATTGGATTACCGAGGCCCCCCTACCATCTCAGTACAAGCAGGTAGATATCGTTGATATAAAGTTCATCGATATTTGATCATTACATATCTTTCAAATCGGTTTTCTCAATGCAGATGGGAATTACTACAGACAGGTGAACCCAATGGGATTTTCTGGTCAGTCTGATTCATATATCTCTCAAGGACACTCTGGCCCTGCTTCAGGGATTATGGGTGGTGGAAGTAACAACTATGGGTATTCGGGGCAAATGGAACCTGTGGGAGGAAAGTCATGGTTCAGTTACGAAGAGTTGTTGGAGGTAACCAGTGGATTTTCACGGGAAAATATGATCGGTGAGGGTGGTTTCGGATGTGTGTACAAGGGTACTCTCGCAGATGGGAGACGAGTTGCGGTGAAGAATCTCAAGGCTGGCAGTGGACAGGGCGAGAGGGAGTTTAGAGCAGAAGTTGAGATCATCAGTCGAGTTCACCATCGACATTTGGTCTCGCTTGTGGGGTATTGCATTGCTGAGGATCATCGCCTTCTGGTTTATGAGTTTCTTTCGAATAATACTCTTGAGCATCATTTACACGGTAATTTGCCAGCACAGAACACTTGTTTCAAAATATTCTGATTAATTGGCTACGCTTCACTATTAACCTGGAATCATACCTACTGGCCAGGTACACCTGTTATGGATTGGCCGAAAAGAATGAGAATTGCTATTGGTTCTGCCAAGGGATTGGCGTATTTACATGAAGATTGTAAGTACTTTTTCATTTGTTTTTATTTGGCGAGTAATGTCATCCTTGTTAGCAAATGCTCGATTTCATATGGTATCGGTTACTTTTCTTCTTTTATCTTCAGGCCATCCTCGGATTATCCATAGGGACATAAAATCAGCTAATATACTGTTAGAAGATTCTTTTGAGCCACAGGCATGTGTGCATTTAGTTTAAATTATACTAAGTTTTACTTTCTTGAGTATTAATTGTTATATGATGTTTCTTGAATTCCCATTATCAAATTTAGGTGGTAATGTTTTCATAAAACAAACAGGTTGCAGATTTTGGGCTTGCAAAACTCTCAAATGATACACATACCCATGTATCCACTCGTGTTATGGGGACGTTCGGGTAGGTTTTAGATTTCAGAGAGTTGTTATTGAAAAGTTAATTTGTCATGAACTATTTGATTCTCTATCCATTCTTATTTTGATCTATCTGCGCAAAGAAAAATAAATTCATAATTTTAGACTAATATGTAAGCATTTATTGACTCTCAGATATATGGCACCAGAATATGCATCGAGTGGAAAATTAACTGACCGATCTGATGTGTTTTCGTTTGGAGTTGTGCTGCTTGAGATCATAACAGGACGCAAGCCAGTAGATACATCACGACCTCTGGGGGATGAGAGTTTAGTTGAATGGGTAACACATGTTTTTCTTCCATTTTTTTAATCTTATTTCTATTAATATTAATCCTTGCAATTTCAACAGTTGGTTGTAGTTTTGACGGCTAACATTTTATTTTGAACCTTTTAGACATAATTGCTTGATTACAAGGCCTGACTGCTGAAATTTTCTATGTGTTATATTCACATACACAAACAAGCACGCACGCACGCATGCACACACACACGCATGCTTTAATTGGCCGGTGTTGAAATTTTGATGGATGATAAAAGTTTAAGGGTTCCCAAGGAATATTACATTTGCTTTGCCTTTCTTTATATGGGACCTTTATTGTGTTCCACATGAAGAGGGCAGGCACACGAAACATGTTAGCTAGTGTCGCTTGTATTTGATTACTAAAGTGGTTATTCTCTATGTTGCACGGATACGACAATGTTGAAATAGACATGACACGTGGACACGTGACAAATTCTTAAAAATACACATGACACGTGTGTCCGATACGCGTGTTGGACACGTTTCGGACATGACACGGCTCCATGAGAGAAGTGTCCGTGCTACATAGGTTATTCTCACTTGATGTCTGCTTTCTCATAAAAAAAGGAGCCTACACAAAGCCACATAAAACTATCATACACTTGCTTTGTTATAGAAAACTTTTGAGAATATTCCCACTACCTTTTTAGGCCTAGTTTAGCAATGGGGTTTGGCTTTCCAAACTGGGGTTTTGTGGGGACTTTAAGAATCAAACTTCAAACATTGAAACTATGCTCCTTATGACGACAATTTTGGAGTTAACCAAACTCTAGTGAAACCCCAAAATATGTGTTTGGCAACCATTTTGAAGTTTCAAAACTTTGGTTTTAAATACAAATTTGTTTCTGAAACCAGATTTTCAGAAACTCTACTCCAATCAAAATTTTGAAAACTCCAAAGTGAATGAAACTGTGGTTAATGCAAACTTTTGAGTCCTAACAGTCATCTCACATTCTGCTCTTATGTTTCTCTACGTATCTTATAAATTAAAAAAATTACTTTACTACTAACATTAAGGATCTGCATTAAGTCCATTCTTATTTACCATAGTGATGGATGAGCTTACTAAAACTATTCAGGATGAGATACCGTGGTGCATGCTATTTGCTGATGATATTGTCCTAGTCGATGAGACGAGAGCTGTGATAAATGCCAAATTGGAGTTATGGAGGCAAACTTTAGAATCTCGAGGTTTTAAATTAAGTAGGGCCAAAACAGAGTATATGGAGTGTAAATTCAGTAAACAGAGAATTCAAGATTATAGTATTGTGAGACTAGATGGATAAGAAATACCGATGAGCAGTCATTTTAAGTACTTGGGTTCTATTATCCAAAAAGGATGGGGATATCAATAGTGATGTCACCCATAGGATCCAAGCCGGTTGGTTGAAATAGAGGAGCACAATAGGAGTTTTATATGATCGTAACATTCCGTTATGGCCGAAGGGAAAGCTTTATCAGACTGCTTTAGGCCAGCTTTGTTATATGACACAGAATGTTGGCTATAAAGAGACATAATGCCCAGAAAATGAGTGTAGCAGAGATGCGCATGCTTCGTTGGATGTGTGATAACACGCGGAGAGATAAGGTGAGAAATGAGGATATTTGTACTAAGATAGGTGTAGCTTCTATAGAAGAGAAGATGAGAGAAAATCATCTACGATGGTTGGGTCATGTGCGACGTAGACCTACAGATGCGTTAGTCCGGCGAGTAGAGCATATCAATTTAGGGCAAGTTAAAAGAGCGCAAGAGAGACCGAAGAAAACATGGATGGAGGTAATACGAAAAGATATAGAGGCTAAAGGTCTTAGTGAAGGCATATTGCTCGATAGGAATGAGTGAAGAAAGCTAATCCATGTGCCCGATCCGGCGTAATTCTCTTTTGGTTCATGTAGCCTACCCCAAATACTTGGGACAAATGGCTTAATTGTTGTTGTACTTTACAACTAACATCAAACTCTATGTTATTATGTGAGTGTAACTCTTTAATGAATTTCAATTGTTTTCATGCCACATTTATTAAATCATTCAAATTAAAAGTTATTTAGTAAATACTAGGAAAATTTTGCTATAACCATCTGAAAGTACACCTAGAGGGGGGTGGATAGGTTTAGTGCTAATTTAAGACTAATAATGTGAAATTTAAAAACTAAATTGCAAACACACAAAGTGTAATCAAGAGTAAGTCCGAATTCCACATGAAGGGCTCTAAAATTTTTCCTCACGATTCCTCTAAATTAAGAGTTGAGGTGCTTCAATAGCTCTCTTGTTTGAACACAAGTGTGAGCACACAAACAATATCAAACATATATGGATATGAACAATAATAACAGTGTAAGATATAAAGAGTAGAGGTTGAGAGATAGAAGTACACAATGATAGCTCTATGTTCCCGCCTTCACACAGAAGAATTTCAACTATCCACTGTAGGATCTTTCACAAAGGGACCTTCACCGAATAATTATAAATACAAACGAGGAGTACACAACTCTAACTCTTACACCTCTACACAAGAGGTAGCACAAAGTAAAGGAAAAAATACAACTTGGTGATCCAATGATCACAAACAACACATGATGATCTCAAAGGATCACAAACAACTTTTCTCACAAACAAGATTCTAGAGGATAGATTTTGAATTGAGTAGCTCAAGTATGTGAGAAATCAAAGTGTTTTGAATAACCACAAAGAAAACACTTGAGAAAATTTTCTTGATAGATATGAAAAATGAAGAACAAAATAGAATTCCCAAATACTTGTTTTCTTTTGATTTTTCAAAAACTTTGAAACAATAAAAGATAAGAATTTTGGCACAAAAATTTCTTTTATTACTTGCTGAAAACACTTAAGAAGATGAGAAAAATTGCTCTTGGAAAACTGGCCAAGGGAACCCATATTTATAGGGCTTTCAAAATATAGCTGTTGGAGTCCAGAACATGTCAAAAATGACCTGTCGGTCGACATGCCAATGGTCATGGACGTTGGGATTATTGGTCGACCGGGCGGTCGACCGTCCCTAAGGCACAACCTAACGGTCGACCGTCCCTAAGGCACAACCTAACGGTCGACCAGGACCAACCCGAGAGTTGGGTTGATCCAGTCGGTCGACCGCATAGTCGACCAGCCCCTAGGCACTGGGCTTGTGCACGTATTCGTGCACATCGGTGAACGACCGGTCGACCGAGCCCTGGTTCAGTCGACCGGTCGGTCGACAGCCAGCAGCCCATAACAGGGATTATAGGTTGAAAAATGTGGTCTTTTAAATACCTACAAAGTACTATAAAATCTCATAAATTTCACAAAAATAAGTTCATGTAAATATTTGAAGTATAAATATGTGTGATCAAAAATCAACACATATTACAAACAATTTGAACTATTTTTGAGGCATAGAATTTTAAGTTTTAAACAAAATCAGTATTTTTCAAAAACCAATTTTTAAAGGAAAATATAATTTTTCTATAATCTTGTATAAATACAAAAACAAGATATTGAAACATATTTGAAGTATAGTGTGTATGGATAGAATCCAATACACATCTGAATGATGTAAACTTGTTTTGATTCTATCTATTCATGAAACCAAAATATGAATATTTGAAACTCAAAAACCGATTAAACTGAAACGAAAACTTTTGAACTTGCGTGTACACTTGAGCATATCAAAACAAAACTATCCTTACACAACATCTAAACTAAAAACAAACCTAAACTGAAGTCTTTTTATCGATATTCATCTTAAGACTAATCTATCCAAACTTGATTCAAATGAGCTCGACTCTTTTTGAGTACTAGATGCGATCTTGAAGCGCCAGCTCTAGAATCAACACGGGATAACTTCAAAACTCAACTTTGAATTCTTTGTTGAAGGTAAACACTTACTAAGATCTTGATCAATATCTGAAAGTATATAAACACAAGATCATTAGTAACTTAACTTCATAAGTTAGTTATCATTAAAACTAAGGTGAAGTGCCTTCGGGCTAACAATCTCCCCCCTTTTTATGAGGACAAAACTTATGAGGTTATATATGCATAGATTAAAGGTAAGCTTCATAGAAGCTCTCTCTTCATTCATGCATAGCATAAAACATGAAGATATTCAATATAGCTCAGATACCAAAGATATTCAATAAAGCTTATAAACAAAAACACATGTATATATGCATAAACAATAATCTTCCCCTTTTTGATAATAACAAAACTTATGAAGTTATATATGCATGAATTAAAGATAAGCTTCATGGATAGCAATGGAAAGCTCGAGTTTGTATGAGAAAAACAAGATAGATTTGTGAAGGAAAAATTCAAGAATTCTCTTTTGAAATCACAAGATAAACACTCTTTAAAAACTCTCCTTTTGATATGAAAGTTTTAGCCTAAAAACATTTGGAGAAAAACTCTAAAGAGATGAGAAAAACTGGGTCTAAAACTTCTCCAAAATCTTACCAAAAATTGGCCCAAAACACCCCATATTATAAGCTGCAGAAAACTAGCCGTTGGGGCCAGATGGGCTGTCGGTTGACCGGCCAACGATCATTTTTCAGACCTTGGGGTTGCCGGTCGACCGCCCGGTCGACCGCACCCAGGTCTGGACCTGTCGGTCGACCGAGGGAAGAACCAGAGAGCACTGTTCTCTTGGTCGGTTGACCGCCCGGTCGACCGGGGCCAGATCCAGAGAGCAAGCTCTCTAAATCGGTCGATCGGCCCTCAAGCTAGGGCTTCATGCATGTCTTGTGCAAGTCGGTTGACCGCCCGGTCAACCGGGGCCAGATCCAGAGAGCAAGCTCTCTGAATCGGTAGATCAGCCCTCAAGCTAGGGCTTTATGCATGTCTTGTGCAAATCGGTTGACTGCTCGGTCGACCGTCCTTTGGTTCGGTCGACCGCCAGAAGCCCAGCTCAGTGTTTTCAGGAATTAAAACTTGGACTTTTAAAACCCTAAAATTTTATTTAAATTCCATAAAAATTCACAAAAATAAGTTCTTTAAAATACTTTGAAGTACAAATATGTGATAAAAAATCAACACATATTACAAACAATTTGAATTGTTTTTGTGATATAGAGATTTAGCTTTAAAACAAAAATCGTATTTTTCAAAATTAACTTTGAAATGAAAAATCTATTTTTTCAAAACTTGTTCAAATACAAAAAATAAGATATTAAATACATTTGAAGTATAGTGTGTATGGAAATCATCCAATACACATATAAGGGCCTGTTTGGTTAAGGGTGAAAGTGAGGAAGTGAGGAATTGAGAAAATGGTAATAATTCCTTTTGGAACTTGGAATTGGTTAGTAAGTTTTCCGGTGTTTGGATGTTGTTGGGAAGTGTTGTTTGGAAAATGTTCCGTCTTTTCCGGTGTTTGGATGGTAATGTGAAAATGGAATTGGAAAAGTTGACCACAAAGTTGACCGTAAAATAATATTAAAATAAAAATTAATCATGAAAAATAAAAAATAGACTGTAATTAGAATGCAAGTGAGATTTACATGATAAAAAAATTAACTGTTTTGTGCTATAACTTATTACAAATGAGATTTACATGACCACAAAATTAACTGTAGCACTCTGAAAGTGAGGAAATGATTATGTAAAAGAGAAAAGAAAAAAGGAAAAAGGGTTTTCTTATTTTCCTTTTCCGGTGTTTGGATGGATGGGGAAGTGAGCAATTACACTTCCCTTCTTCCTTACTTCCGCCCACTTCCTTGCAACCAAACAACCCCTAAGATGAAATATCTATGTTTTTTATATTAAGTTCAAAATAAAGTTTTGATTTTAACAAAACTTAAACACATGATATAGAAACATCAAATAAGTTTTTATAAACAATGTGAAGCATCAATGTGTATGGATGAAATCTAATTCACATATAAACCATGTAAACTTGTTTTGATTGAATATATTCATGAAAACGAAATATGTATTCTTTGAAGTTCAAAACCAAAACATGTATTTTTCAAAAACTAAACTATTTAACTTGAAATGTTTTGTGTGTGTATATGAGCTTGAGCAATCCACAACTAATTTATCTTTTACATTTTATCTAAAACAAAAATCTTAACACTTACAAACTCGATTCAAGTCTAGAAAATCTTCTCTTGAAAATCTTCTTCTCCATCTTGACTTGGTCCAAACCTCGATCCAAAGAGATAGACTTTTCTTGAGTATTTGATTCGATCTTGACGCTCGAGTTCTTGAATCAACACGTGCTAGCTTCAAAACTTGACTTTGAATTTTTTGTTGAAACTAAATACCGACTAAGATCTTGATAGAATATCTGAAACTTAATTAGTACAAGATCATTAGTACTATAACTACATGAGTTAATCATCATCAAAACTAGAATGATGGGCCTTTGAGCCAACATTTTTCTCTCTTTTTAAAATACCAGTAAAACTAATGCATAAGCTTGTAAAGATACCAATTATCATTAAGAACAAAGGAATCATGTGTATAACTCATAACATCCATCCTATCATGCACATGTTTAAACTGATATTCATATAAAGAGTATAGAAGGTATGGTAGCCCAACCAACGTCCTTTAAAAGGTATGGATTTTTAAAAATAAGATTTGAAAATAATTTTAGCATAGTTTGAAAACTCTACCAATTGAAGAATGGGCGTGTTTGGTTGCAAGGAAGTGGACGGAAGTAAGGAAATGGGGAAGTATAATTGCTCACTTCCCTATCTATCCAAACATCGGTAAAGGAAAATAAGAAAACCCCTTTTCCTTTTTTCTTCTCTTTTACACAACCATTTCCTCACTTCCAGAGTGCTACAGTTAATTTTGTGGTCATATAAATCTCATTTGTAATAAGTTGTAGTATAAAACAGTTAATTTTTTAGTCATGTAAATCTCACTTGCATTCTAATTACAGTCCATTTTTTATTTTTCTTAATTAATTTTTATTTTAATATTATTTTGCGGTCAACTTTGTGGTCAACTTTTCCACTTCCACTTTCCATTGCCATCCAAACACCGGAAAAGACGTAACATTTTTCAAACTATACTTCCCAACAATATCCAAACACCGGAAAACTTACTAACCAATTCCTAAGTTCCAAAGGGAACTATTACCATTTCCTCATTTCCTTACTTCCTCACTTCCACCCTTAACCAAACAGGCCCAATATGAAACTAGTTTTAAGAAAATTTGAAAACTAGTACGAAATTCTTCAAGTAAGGAATAAAACATATATGTATTCATAAAATATGAAAATTACATGAGAATCGACACTCAAAAATCTATAAAGTGCATAGATAACATGAGTAAACACAAAACATAGAGTGCACAAGTATCATGTAAGCAATACATGCATGGAGATAAGATAATGAAGCTCAATCAAAACAAATAAATTTTTTCATAAACATGAAATCATTAAAACTAAACTCCAAGGCATATGTATGTTTTGTCAAACCTAAAGCATACATATTTATCTCAAACACAAATTTGAGTCCATATATGAGTATATGACATATAAAACAAGTGTCTCAAGGATAGAACATGTATATCTAATAGTTTAGACAGAATTTACATATACATGAAGCTAAACACATTCTCATAAAAATATATACAAAGGTGATATAAAACAAATATAGGAATACAAGTGTAAATATAAGAATCATTAAAACTAGGCTATATAAATACATATAATGAGTATACATGAGCAATAAAGTCACTCAAACATAAGAATCAAGTGTAGTTCACTAATGATATAAGTATAAACACAAGTTTTAATAAAAATTACATCTAAACATGTAATCAAAACAAAATATGCACAAAATATCAAAACATGATTGTGAAATCATTAATGTAAATGCAAATGTTATTAGAAGTAAAATATATACAATAGCTAAACAATAGTGAGAATACAAAGATATAAATCCATATGAACATGAGCTCATCTCAAATACTATATATGCACATTACAAGTTTAATAAACATTGCATTTAAACATAATGAATATTACAATCAAGATATGCTAAAAATTATCAATCTAAAAACATCAAACATATACACAAAGTAAGGAGGATAGAGATAGTTACCAACACTGATAGGGCTAGTCTCTATTTCTTCAAAACATGGTGTCCCTCCCATCAAAACTCCCTTGAAAGTGATGCACCCAAAAATGTAATCATTTAGCTCGAAACACATCCACCATCAAGGTACTAATACTCTCACGTCTTGTGAGAGTCCACACCTACATAAAAAGAAATAGGGGTGAATTTTGGTACCTAAACTTTCTCATGAGGGTTAGCACTTTTTTAACCCAAACATTCTTAATTGCAAAATTTAAAGCATGTATTCTATCTTAACAAAATTTTGCAAGGTGCCCCGTACGTCCATAATATGTACAAGTGTACACATTAGTATACAAAAAATCATGTGTGTGAGCATGATGAGCATGTGTATGCCGTGACTTGTGTGCATGAATATGTGGAGCATGTTTCTTCCGAAACATGGATTCTAATCTTGTGTGGCTCATGACATATTGGCTCAAAGTGAAGCCCAAACAATCAACACTCTTTTTCAAAATACAAATATCATTTTCAATAATAGAAGAAGATGTGGTGCATGCATTCTTAATATAAGAAGTTGAACCAATGGAAGCATGACAAACATGGGAATCAAAATTATTTTTCAAAGAATCTTTTTCAAAATAAATGCATTCCAACTTTTTTGAAATCAAAACAATTTTATTTTTTAAAGAACCGTTCTCTTTTAATACAAAATCAAGTTTTGAAGACAATCTCATTTTTCTTCAAAACATCATTAAACTCATTTTTATTTTTCAAAATTTTATTTTCTTTTAAAATAAGGTTAAGTTGAGTTTTTAATGAATCTCTTTCCTTTGAAACCTCAACCCTCTCTAGTAAAATCATATTAAGTTTTGAAAACAAAATTTTATTTTCTTCTTTTATTTCAAAACTCTTCTTTCTCAAAAGTATATTTTCTAATAAGTTTTCACAAAATATGGAAAGCTTTTCATTTAAAGTATGAGCATTCATACTACTATCATGATCATTGGAAGAGCTAGCACAATCATCAAGATCAGTATTCGAATTTACCTCAAGGGAGTCATTCTCTTAGACCATATAGCTGTCTGCTCGGACTCATCTACAATGGGTTCTCTCTATACGATTTGAACTTTGTTCTTTGAGAGAGCTTAACGTGTTCCGCACTATAAAAGCAGAATCACAACGAGAAACAATAGATAAATATTTTTTGCTAATTGTTTTTCTTAGTGCATGCAATGATTGTGTATTTGCCTCTAAGTACTTATCAGTACCAATATAAGATTTCTTGGTAGTGGCAAGATAAACTTGCAATCTTAGTGCTTTTAAATATGCACTCATCTTAATTTTTCACATATTGATGTTAGAAACATCATACATGGGTGGAGCAAAAAATTCATGAGTGTATATAAATATGTGTGCAAAGCAATAGACTAGATTAGCAATCCAAAGATCACACTCCTAAGTGGTTAAATAGAATTTCAGGAGCGCTAACTCTGACACCAATTGAAAGTACACTTAGAGGGGGGGTGAATAGGTGTAGTGCTAATCTAAGACAAAGAATGCGAAATTTAAAAACTAAATTGCAAACACACAAAGTGTAATCAAGAGTAAGTCTGAATTCTCCCTGAAGGGCTCTGAAACTTTTCCTCACAATTCCTCTAAATTAAGAGTTGAGGTGCTTCAATAGCTCTCTTGTTTGAACACAAGTGTGAGCACATAAACAACATCAAGCATATATGGATATAAACAATAATAATAATGCAAGATATAAAGAGTAAAGTTGAGAGATAGAAGATCAAACACAAACACAAGGATACGTTTCGAGGTTCGAGCCACCGCTCTACGTCCCCGCCTTCACACAGAAGGATTTCAACTATACACTATAGGATCTTCTACAAAGGGACCTCCACCGAGGAATTTCAAATACAAACGAGGAGTACACAACTCTAACTCTCTCACCTCTACACAAGAGGTAGCACAAAGTAAAGGAAAAATTACAACTTGGTGATCCAATGATCACAAACAATACTTGGTGATCTCAAAGGATCACAAATAACTCTTCTCGCAGGCAAGATCCTAGAGGATAGATTTTGAATTGAGTGGCTCAAGTATGTGAGAAATCAAAGTGTTTTGAAAAGAAACCATAAAGAAAACACTTGGGAAAAAACTTCTTGATATATATGAAAAATGAAGAACAAAATAGAATTCCCAAAGACTTGTTTTCTTTTGATTTTCCAAAAACTTTGAAACAATAAAGAAGAGTTTTGGCATAAAAACTTCTTTTGAAAACTTGCTGAAAATACTTAAGAATATGGGAAAAATTGCTCTTGAAAAACTTGCAGAAAACTGGCCAAGGGAACCCATATTTATAAGGTTCCCAAAATATAGCTGTTGGGGTTTAGAACAGGTCAAAAATGACCTGTCGATCGACTGGCCAACGATCATAAAAATGACCGTTGGGGTTACCGGTCAACCGGGCGGTCGACTGTCCCCAAGACACAGCCTATCAGTCGACCGGGACTAACTTGAGAGTTGGGTTGATCCAGTCGGTCGACCGGCCCTTAGGCACGGGCTTGTGCACGTGTCCGTGCACGTCGGTCGACCGACCAGTCGACCGAGCCCTAGTTCGATCGACCGGTCAGTCGACCACCTGCAACCCAGAACATGGATTATAGGTTGAAAAATGTGGTCTTTTAAATACCTCATAAAATCTCATAAAATCTCATAAACTTAATAAAAATAAGTTCATGTAAATATTTGAAGTACAAATATGTGATAAAAAATCAACACATATTACAAACAATTTGAACAATTTTTGAGGCATAGAATTTTAAGCTTTAAACAAAAACGGTATTTTTCAAAAATCAATTTCTAAAGGAAAATACAATTTTTCTATAAACTTGTATAAATATAAAAATAAGATATTGAAACACATTTGAAGTATAGTGTGTATGGATCGAATTCAATACACATATAAATAATGTAAACTTGTTTTGATTCTATCTATTCATGAAACCAAAATATGAATATTTGAAACTCAAAAATCGGTTAAACCGAAACGAAAATTTTGAACTTGTGTGTGTATACTTGAGTATATCAAAACTAAACTATCCTTATACAAGATCTAAATTAAAAGCAAACCTAAATTGAAGTCTTCTTATCGATCTTCATCTCCAAGACGACTCAATCCAAATTTGATCCAAATGAGCTTTAGCTTCTTTTGAGTATTAGATGCGATCTTGAAGCGCCAGCTCTTGAATCAACACGTGATAGCTTCAAAACTTGACTTCGAATCCTTTATTGAAGCTAAACACCTACTAAGATCTTGATCAATATCTGAAAGTATATAAACACAAGATTATTAGTAACTTAACTTCATAAGTTAGTCATTATCAAAACTAAGGTGAAGGGCCTTCGGGCCAACACCACCTATTTTGCTTCATAATTAAACAAAAAACTCAGCTTCATAATTTTGTTTGCTACAACCTTATACATGTCAGCATAAACTGATTCCTCTCAACTATCACTTTTTTATATATTTTTATTTTTTCTTTTACCTTTCTCCATCATCCCCGACGTTGCTCTCCCCTCAACCTTGACCCCGGTGTAGAGGTATTCGCTGGTCGATCTTTTGCAGATCTCATTTTTTTCCTACTCGCAATAAGTTTTCTTTGTGCTTAGATCTAGAAAGCATTGGTGATCATTCGATGTAGTGGACGAGGGTCTGCTGATGATGACGATGCTCATATGAGAATTGCGACTCATGATCGCAGTCTTCTATGAGGACAGACTCAGAAATATGGCATTGTGTAAGGACTAGGACCATTGTCGCAGTTCTAATAAAGAGTACTGCGATTAGGACTGCGACCATGATCTCAATCCTTACAAAAATTAAAAAATAAGACATTTTATGAGGCATAAAGACTCAAATTTAGGACATTCTTGTGAATACTGCGATTATGATCGTAGTTCTAAATAAGAGGATCGCAATTATGGTCACAATCCTATAAAGGCTTAGAAACATGACATTTTTGTGGAACTGTGACCATGATCGCAGTGACCATGATCACAGTCTCATAAATAGTGCATTTTGTGATGACTATAATCATTATCGTAGTCTTCAGAAATATGACTGCGATCATTTTGTAAGGACTACGGCTAAAAATAGAGTATTTTTGAAGCGGTTTGTTTTTTTGAAGCGATTACTTAGGGGCATTTTCATCTTTTGCCGCTGATGAACGATTTAGTGCTTGACATGCGAGTGCACATGCTTTAAAAAAAGAGGTGGTTGAAGCGAATAAAAATTATAGTTTTTTTCCTTAATTACAGTTTGACGTAGGTGGTTGAAAACGAAACCCCCCCTAAATACTACTGAATTATGAATTTTATAATTAAAAAAATTATTTTGCGAATATTTAAGTATTTAATATATTAATTTCATCTAAATAGTTTTTCCATTTAAATTTCTTTCTTTTAACACGTGCATCACACATACAATAATCTAGTATAACTTAAACAAAACCTTTGTTTCACAAACTCGATTGCCAAACTAGGCCTTAGTAACAAAATATTTTTGAAAGTTAATAGTAGTTTTCTATAATAAAATGCATGATAGTTTTTCACAAAAGATGTACAACTTCATGCATGCTATCTTTCTACATTTTAGCCTTATATTTTTGTCTCCTTGTAAGGCGGTTTTATGCCACTTCCTATAAGATATATGTTTGAAGTGCCATTGTGCGAGTTAGATCTTCGACTATGAACATGATATTTTTGGAGATTAAGTCCCTACATCACTATCCAAGATCTAAAATAGCTGCATTGAATAGATCAGTTGCAGTTTTGTGGCCTTGTAAAACAAATCTACTAGATTACTCAATGTGAAGTTCACTGGAAACAACTTTTTATGGACAGTAGATATCCAATTGAGTTCTCTGAATTTCCCTGTCAGGATTCTTTCTGATATGAAGTGACACTGGATGTCACACCTTCACAGGCCCGGCCGCTCCTCGTCCGTGCTCTCGAGACAGGAAACTGCGACGACCTAGTAGACCCAAGGCTCGAGGGCAACTACAACAGGACTGAGATGTTTAACATGATAGAAGCAGCGGCTGCATGTGTTCGCCATTCTGCTCCAAGACGGCCTCGCATGGTTCAGGTAACCAATCTGTACTGACAGCGTAAAATCTTCATTATGCGGCATATGCATAAACTATATATGCACTATGTAACAGCATTTCACCACTTTTTATTTTATTCTGAGAGATACGAGTTTTTTCATAATTGAATCAATCTGTATAGAGAAGCATAAATCTTCAATTACACAGCATATGTATGTAGTTGTATGAGTTATGTAACAATGTTTCACCAATTACTCACGATTTTTTTTTCATAATTTATGTCTTCTAATGTTGTTACTTGCAAAGTTGTCTTGCCTTTCAATATTCTGTTATTTGTGGGCATTGTCATAATAAAATGTAGTTAATCTTACATCTATTTCTTGTATGCATCTTTTGTGCAAAGTTTTTTCCTGATTAATCTCTCAACTGTTAGCAAATTTATCTCACCCACCTCAATTACAAAGTTATTTGCGAAAGAAGAAGATTGTTTTTTTTTTAATCTCGCCCTCTTTACCCCCACCAATTTTTCATGCAGGTGCTGAGGGCATTGGACAGCCAAGATGACATGCTGGACCTCTCCAACGGCGTAAAATACGGCCAAAGCCATGCATTCAACCCCGGCCCGCCCACGGCCGACATCCAGCGGTTCCGTCGCCTTGCATTGGGCAGCAACGAGAACAACAGCTTTAACTCGGAGGAATACGACCGCCGCAGCGCGGCCGCCTTTAGCGGCGAAAACCGCAGCCGAGAGCAGAAGCTGACATGGCGGCGAGCAGCAGACCAGAGCTCAGGGGAGCTCGAGTCGGACACCCGTGCCATGTTCTGGGCCGAGAAGAGCACTGCCGGCAGAAACCACCGAAGGGGATTTTCTTGAGTCAGTACAGAACCCTCGGCTTGCGACGCCAGAGAAGAAGATGCTTACGGCCGGACAGGAGCCATTGGTGTGCGTGCCCCAGCCTTTTGATGGCCGGGCGGGAGGCAATGGTTGCCTGTTGAAAAGCTCAGGCTTGATCCAAACAAACAGAGCTTGAGCAAGATGGCTGTATATGTTGTGAAAGTCCAATGTAACTAGTGTACAAATTTCAGATATCGTCCCCTTATGAACTGTGATCCAATACATTGTAGCAAAAGCCCAGAGTGTAAATTGTCGTCACAAGTTTGTAACAGTGAAGAATTACATATCGAGTCAATATACTGCATAATGTTACAGGAGTTCCAACAGTTCAAGGGAAGTTCCAAAGGCCAAAACAAATCAAAGGAAGAGATAGGATATATTAATTGATATGATTATTAAAAAATTGTAACAAACCAAATTTACAATTTTGGAAATGGCCATTCTAATTTAAAAAAAAAAAAACTTAAAAGAACCGTGTATAATGTCAGCGTCATGTAGGAGATTGAAGGAAGACCCAGAAAAGACGCAATAAAAATACCAAAACGGTGCTTTTTTACTCGCTGTTTTTTTTTTTTTTTTTTTTTTTTGAGAAAAACTTTTGCTGTTGATTCACTCAAGTCCGTGATAAACCCTTCAACAGGAAAAATCCAATCCCACCAAAGGCGATCATGAGAATAAGCGGGCTCCCCACCGATTCCAGGTCTAGTATGTGAGCCGTGTCGCTTCTCTTTTGGAGGCTCAGCTGAGCCAAATGCTCGTGGACCAAGTTTGAGACGTTATCCAACTGATGCATCATTTGTCGCTGACCTCTTGTAATCGTCATGATCTGTTATTGAAAAATACAATGCATCAGTATATGATGCCAATATGTGTTTATGGGTATATCAATCAGAAGCAGGAAAATTTTGAAGATGAATCGTACAATGGCAATGAGATTGTAAGACATGTAATGAGTTCAAGCAGAAAATCATATAGAATCTGATTGGTTGATATGCATCCTATTCTATTTATTTTACTTTCATCGGCCTGCTGTTTGTAGATTCAGTTGCACTTGGACCCTGCAACCAATCGTATCTGCAGTAAGCGTGTCACACAATCATGTTGGTTTTCAGTAGTGAACGCAGTAACTGAGTTTTTGAAATTAGTTTTACAGGTTTCAATTAGGCTTGTGTGGCTAATTGCTGCAAATAAACTACTGCATTTTGGGCTTTCCTTGTAGCAGAGCAAGTTGCAGCAACTCCTCTCGCGAAACAAACAAGCTCTAAGCAAGCATAATCCTTTCGTGCAGTAGATTCACGCTTAGCTCTCAGAGTCAGAGTTACTAGTTTTTCTCTTTTTATTACATTACCTTTTGATGTTTTTTTCCTTTCTATTTTATGCTTCTGTAAGTGGGTGAAACGCACCCCCTAAACTAGGAGAAATGTGACTTCGAACATGTTCTCACCACTTAAAGGCATTGCTACAGTTATATATTATACAAAACAGAATAAGATGCAGATGGAGCATATAAGCTTCCAAAATGGGGGCAAAAAGTGTGAAAATCAAGTCAAACATACCTCTTCCAGTAGTGGGGAGTCTTTGCTCAGTTGATTAGCAGATGATGAATTGGGTATCAGCGTGCCATTGCCCAAGCAGGACATGAATAAAGAAGTCGGTGCCGAGCCATTGCAGACTTCACCCTGATGAGGGAGGTTCTGCTGACTCATAGAAGCCTTCTGAATGCTGAACTTGGAATTCAGTTCTTCAACTCGGGAAGTGAACTCGTCCATCCTTTCATTCAATGTCGATATCTGTTCTGAGAGTTGAGTAATCACTCCCTGCGCAGCCCAAAGAAAAGTTTAGAATAACATAAAAAAAATTACTCAGGCAGAAAAATATAATAAGAGTTCAAAATTTTAAGAGCTATCAAACTGTTCTACATAAATTGTAACCTGGTTGATCGCAGGGGAGTCTGGGTTTCTTCCGTCATATCTTCTGGTACCAACGGTAAGTCTAGTCAGCTTCGCAAGGTGCTTGTCTCTATCTCCTTGTATTGAATAGGAGTGTGATAAACCACTGCAGGAAGGGGGGAAATCAGCCCAGGGCAAAAGTCTCCCAGTGAAAGGAAATATCGAGCAACTCAAAGTGTGACAACTACACAACTCTAACATGTAACAATAATCTCTCACAATACGGACAATAAATCTATCTGATCATATCATAATGAGTACATATCCCAAAATTATCACTTCACTGAGCATACAAAACTTAAACTTGCAATGATATTCAGCTCATTCATTCCGCATGATTATGGCACTTAACGATGTCAGTTTCATTCAGTTTTGGTTAATATTCTCATGTTGACATGCTCTGTAATGTGTCTATGACTTTCCTTATATTATCTTGAAAGTGGAGATGACCAAACCATTTCCGCAAAATGAACGATCGAAATAGTGAGTTGGTTAGTTTAATGGTGTAAAATATTTGAAACCTAATAAACATTTGTGTGTGAGAGTTTTTAAATGTTTAGATCATGACCAAATGGTCAAATCGAGAATTTGTAAGTCTAAAGTCATAGATATAAGTAATATGCTACATTCGGCCGTTCATTTTATGCATACTTGATAAATAAGAAAAACATATTCGAAACACTTGATTTTTGATTTTTAATTACTTTAAATAATATAGATCAACTTCAATGGAGTGGATCTTATATTTGAATGCCATTTGAATTTGAGTGAGAACACTCAAATCCTTCCGGAAGTAGCCAAGTCTCTCCCCCCCATATATACACACACACACACATGTGAGGTGAGGTATCTGTACCTCAGCCGCTGGCATGGTTGCAGTTCACTGCGATATGGTCACAGCCCTAAAAAATTTCATATATTCTCAGTGTAATTAGGACTACGACTATGGTAGCTGTCCTCACAAAAACATGATTATAGTCGTAGTCTTCACAAAAAGACTGCGATCATGGTAGCAGTCCTTGCAAAAACACGACCATGGTAGCAATCCTCAAAAAAAAATACTGCGACCTGCTCGCAGTCATCACAAGAAACTGCGATTATGATAGCGCTGCGCCCAAAATTTGTGGTGAGATTCAGCCACGTCGCCGCCAGCTGAGAAGTCTCTCTCAGCTAGCGGCTGAGGTACATCTCTCTCTCTCTCTCTCTATATATATATATATATATATATATATATATATATATATATATATATATATATATATATATATATATATATATAAAGAGATAGACTTGTGTAGTTCCGAAAGGATTCGAGCCCGAATCCTTCCCACTCAAATACAGCTTTACATCATCCGAATACAAGATCCATTCCATTGAAGTTGATTTATATTATTTTAAGTATCTATAAATCAAAAATCAAGTATTTTAAATGCATATTGCCCATGCATCAAGTAGGAGAAAATCGGACGGCCTAAATAGTATTAGTTTAACTGTGTAGAACATTTGAAACCTAATAAAAAATAATTTGTAAGGGGTTTTAAATGTTTAGATCATGATCAAATGGCCAGATCGAGAATTTGTACGTCTAATCACTACTTTCAGCTGTCCATTTTGTGCCGCTTAATAGATGGGTAAAGAGTATTCAAAACACTTGATTTTTAGTTACTTTAAATAATATAGATCAACTTCAACGGAGTGGATCCTGTATTTGAATGTCGGATGTTTGTATTTGAGTGGGAAAGATTTGGGCTCGAATCCTTACGAAAGGACAAAAGATTCGGTCCCGAATCTTTCCCACTCAAATACAAACAGCCGACATTCAAATACAGGATCCACTCTGTTGAAGTTGATCTATATTATTTCAAGTATTTATAAACCAAAAATTAAGTATTTTGAATAATTTCAGCCGATCCATCAAGCAGCGCAAAATGGACGGCCGAAAGTAGTGAGTTGGTTAGATCTATGTTTTTAGACATACAAATTCTCGATCCGGCCATTTGAATATGATCTAAACATTTAAAACCTCCCTTACAAACTAATTTTTGTTAGGTTTCAAATGTTCTACACTATTAAACTAACCAACTCACTATTTAGGCCGTCCGGTTTTCTCCTACTTGATGCATGGGCAAAAAATATTCAAAATACTTGATTTTTGGTTTATAGATACTTGAAATAATATAAATCAACTTTAACGGAGTGGATCTTATATTCGAATTCAGAAGTTGGTATTTGAGTGGGAAGGATTCAACCTCAAATCCTTTTGGAAGGACACAAGTCTATCTCTCTCTCCCCCCCCCCTCTCTCTATATATATTATCTTGTAACAGGTAAGGATCAGAAAAGAGAACCTCTTGAGATTCTTATTTCTCATGGCAACCATATCAGCAGAGGCTCGTGAAAGTGCTTCCCTTGGGCTTGATACCAGTTCTTCGTCAATACTGAGTTTTGTCTTCAAATCATCAGGCAAAGCCTGCACAGTAAGCAAGTTAGAAGAGAAGTTTATAAAGTCAATAAGACGGCAATAACAGACAATGTTAGTATATCATACCATAACTTCATCCACAAGCTTTTCTAGTTGAATCTGCTCAATATAAGTACGAGGAATATAAGAACCTTCCAAGCCCAGTTGTTCTGCAATATATTTAACTAACAGCCGGTCTCTTCCTTGCACCTTCATTAAAATTAAAATTAATCCTCTGTTACTGAACTTTTAGAAATTTGAACAAAGTGTGTAACATACACCCACAAAATGAAAATATAATAAACATCCAGCTGATAACACATCTTAATGTGTAGAGAAAGACAGGAAGTACAAATATAAAACAGCAATGGACAAATGAAATACATTTCGCTTTTTCTGAAACAGATGATCAAGGCTGTAAAAGATAAACCAAAATAGTTCCAAGGATTAAATTCAATACCATTTGTATTCAAATGTGAACAATTTGAAGGGCACCAAATAAATTTCCCAGAGCTGACTCCAGCATGAACAGAATAGTATAAGTTGACAGAACAGTATTGATAAGAAGGGAATGAAGGCAAGGGGATGAGGAGAAGAAGTTCTGTGACAGAACAGTATGAGTGATTACCACCACAACGAACATTAACAATGACCTGAAATCTTTTTTCCTGGCTTCTTTCTAATTTATTGTCACATTTTTCACACACACAAAGAACCTCAGTGCATAAGCTCACCAAGATTCTCTCAGCTATCTTCTATAACATAAATTGTTTTCAGAAGAAGAAACTACGAGCAGTCCCAACAATTTGTTGGCTCAAGCAGTTGGTATTGTGTTGCAAACCAATGTCATTTATATCAAATTAAAATCATATTAATTCAACTCATTCCATTTCAAACAATCAGGTAAGAGAATAGGAGAAAATGTTTCTATAGCCTAACTTTTTTAAAATTTATTTTCTTGACCCTCTCTTAACTTTTCTTCATATTTTACCCCTTTTTCTGTTTCTGATCAGCTTCTACCCCTCTGAGGAGTAACACAGTTCTTTTTAAAACTCTGGATATAATATGGACATGTGTGCCCTTGATATTTTGACTGCTTTTACCCTCATAATTAAATTTTCCGTTTTACCAGCTTAAAAACTTTTAACTACTTGTTGCCGACTGCCAAAGAAGTTTCAGTAGTTTCTATGCGACAAATCATATTATGGGGCCCGCCTTTGCCTTTTTGTCCTGGTCACGGCAATATTGCCCGATATACAAGAGTGAAAACACGTCATGAGCCATTTTACAATAAATAGAGACAGAAATTAAGAGAGGTATATAGAGAGCTTAAGATTCTTTTCCTTAGCAACCAGTCCTTGTCTTATGAACTAACTATGAGCTTGTTGTTTGTGAATTTTGAGGGAGATTTGCTCAATTGCTCTTCAGTGAGATGTTTACGTGAGTTACATGACATAAAGAACTAGATTGCAATACTATTTGGAAGATGTATTTGTTGTGCTTCCTTCTTGTGCCAGTGTTTGTGTCTCTATATCTATATAGGCAGTCTTTAACGAATGACTTCTGCGAGTATCCTTTTACCTCCAAGCATCAAATATCACTATATTATGTGGCTCAATGGCCAAGACCAACAATGTAGCGCTGCATTATTGAATGTTGGAAAAAAGGCAAAAACTATCATAACTGCTCACTGATTCACAATCAAAATAAATATATCATCCAAGAGAATCCTAGACACCATTTAGGTCACTCTTGATCAGGCTTCATGCTTAAAGCCAGAGAATCTCATCCATTATGTTAATTTCACTAGTATTTGCTGAAAGATCAAATGAATGTATATTGGAAAATAACGAACATTTTACACTAAGGTTTTCACTACAGGCAAATATCTTAAATGACGCGTGTCTTATATAAGATTTTCATTTGTTGCTTGCTACAAACAAATTTCCAATATCTCTGATACTATAATGTAAATCCTTAGGGGGCTTGCAGTTGAATTGAATTGTGTCACTGGTTCACATCCGTTTCATGGCCTCGTCTTAAGAAGATATTAAAATTCTATAAAGTTACTATCTTGCACTAAAGTTGTTTGAATATTTTTCTTTTGAAAGTATGAGTCATATTATTACCTAAGAGACCATAATTTGATTAGTTTACATTTGTAGCATTTGAGATGTTTAAATACAGATTGTTATGATTAAAAAAACATACATTAAGAAAATAAACATGGTTTTCATTCATGTGCGTTGCATGTGCCCAAACAAGAAAACAACAATAAGAAATGAAATCTAACCAACCATATTTCATAATGTGCTACAAATTACAATTGAATAATCTTAAAGATTGTTAGCCACACAAGAATAACATTTTCCAAACAATATTTAAGCAACCTACTCAAAATTCCAAAACATCTATTAAAGCTATCATTTTTTTTATTTTTCAAAATCATTATATGACAACACCAAAATAGCAGTGATGTCTCCTAACCACTAAGGGCCTGACTCTATAGTCTATATTGCGCTATGCTTCTAGTCAGTGTAGAAAGAACCCAAATTAGTGCCAGCATCTGCAAACAACAAAATTGCAGCAAACTCCATTTACACTCAAAATAATAAAATGATAGTTAAAAAGTACTATGCTCAGTAAGGGCTAAAGTCAACAATCTTTTACCTGAATATAATGTCGATTGAGCTGTTCCAACCAATCAATCTTTACAGTTACCCTTTCATCAGAAAACACATGGCTGCTTCTTTTCAGGATAGCTGCAATGCTATAACCTAACGCCATCAACCCACCAAGAAGCCGTACGCTACCTTCAAAAGTAATCCTTGGAGATATAATGAAGGGATTGTCTGTTACCCATTCCTGGAAATCAGAATTAAATGTGTCTCACGACCATGTTTAATTCGTACATACATGCTGAAAATAGGAGTCAAAGGATTCTATTACAAACAGAATTGAGTGGCTATATAAAGAAATCTAAATGAAGAAATATGTAAATCTCATTTCTAACAAGCAAAAGTTATGTGAAAACCATCAATAGGGCATTTACTTTGGTGAAGAAAGGAATTCATCAGTCATGCAGTAATGATAAAGTCCAGAAGAGTGCAGTATGATGTAGTTTCATGAGTCAACATAAACACAATCTATGAATCAGAGGATTCCATAGTGACAAAAAATTGGGGACAAGACATACTTCCTAGTAGGTATATGGGTCAATTAAATTTCTATCTGTTGGAACCATTTAAATTGAGATATGTAACTCGGGTTGCAGGACCACTATCGGGTAAATCCTAGTCCACTATCGGATATATCCTAGTCAGTTGGGTATGCCTTGAATCATTGATCTCCTTAGCATATCTCATACCAATAGGCTAAGACAAAACCTATAATAGATTCTCATTGACTTGTAGAATTATTTGTTTCTCAATCAACGCTTGCTGAGAGCCACACTAAGGGGAAAGAAGTATGCAAAGCCTACTTCATACCCGGATACCCCATCCCACTCCCTCCCTTATCAATAGTCTTAGAATCTTAGTATCTGTTTCACAAGTTAAAAATCTCATTTCTACTCATAGCCTGAGCTAGTATTTATATAGAACCAAAAAGTTAAAAAGTATAAAAAATTAACAGGAGAAACATCTAAATTGCAAATATCTTCTTATTGTAAATTATAAAGTTTACATGTAACCAAGTTTACAGCCCCAGAAGTCTTCTCCTAGCAAAGCAGGCTACCTTAGGAAAGCAAAGAGGGTTAAATAAATCACGAAGAAAACAGGCTATCTTATGCTAGTTAAGATATCATATTATCAATAGATATTTTTCTAATTGCATAGCAAATGCATTTAGACAATGCCATATGTACTACTTAATGAGTTTTACAAAACGTATAGAAAAAAAAAGGTGTACAATTTACCAAAGGAGAGTGCATGACCTGAACTCCATTAATTATCACCAAGAAAGAAGGCTTGTTTTTTAATATTGTTTTTCATTAAATTATCTACCCAGAAGCTGTAAAATGATAATGTTGTGGATGACTCACAATCACACTTCCCCAGATTTATGCTCACATCCGAAAAGAATCCATAAAGCTCTAGCCGTATCACTTGATCACCCCCCCTTGACATATAGGTTACTTAAATGTCAAAAGCAGCAACAACAACAACAATAACACTTGCACAGTGGCCGTCCAAACACACGCACAGAGAACTTTCATGACATCTAGTTACCCTAATAATGTTCAAGTACATACTATATAGAAATCATATCCCAACCCCAACCAGATATAGCAGCAAGAGGAGCAATAACAAAGTGACAATAAGGGTAAAAAAAGAGAAGAAAAAGAAAAGTATAACAGAAGAATAGGGCTTTTACATGTAGCTCTCTCATCCATTAGAAATCAACTTTATAAAACCTCTTTGTCAAATAACACAAGTTTTCACCACAAAAGAATTCAAAGAGGACAAAAGAAAGAAAGGGAAACATAAAAACTCTTTCAGATATGAATACCCTGATAATATCCAAGAACATAGAAATCATATCCCCCGTCTAGGGGTGTGTAACTGGAGTTCATGGTTCACAGTCGCGATCTCGGCCGCCGACTCGGCTGGTACTGAGACGGATCGGTCTCGGCGACTCGGATCGTTATCGGGCGATACGCGCAAAACGCTACATAGAAAGCTAAATTTTTTTTAAAAAATCACGACAAATCTTAAAAAAATGTAGACATCCACATTCATGTATCACATGTCCAAAATATATCACCTAGCATGCTAAACATAAAGCGAAAGAATAAATACACGCGTCGTCGGTATAAGCATATCAAAATATATACACCATATAGTAAATTGCACAAACTACATTCATAAATACATGCTAATGTAGTTATTTCCACATTGAATTACGATGAGGCACAAATCATCATCATAATGCCGAGTCGACCGAGTCAACTCCGATTCTCGACCGAGTCGGTCTCCTCTGAGTTGAGTCGACCGACTCGTGACTCGGACTCGTCTCGGAGCGGGCCGAGACGGATACGACTCGGCCGAGTCTTTGAACCATGCTGGAGTTACCTGAATATCAGAATCTGAAAATATAATCCGCTATCCAAACCTACTACGATGAATATATGAAAATAGTATATGTATATGAATCTAATCAATAAGATCCAAACCTGCCAGAATATCAATATACTACTAAAATAATTCTTAAAAATAGGAAGTAGTTCGGTATAACCACATCAAACTTCATACTTGTGCTACCAAATTCAAAAATGCAATTACTGATTTATAAATGAGAAGTACTTATATATTAACATATATTATTATTACTACATTACAAGATAGACTTGGCTAATCCAGGAGGATTTGGAGTCGGATCCTTCCCATTCAAATTCAATAAAAAGAAATTAAAAAATGTGACGTCCCATAGAAAATATAAAATTAAACTTCATTCTATCTGAAGATAATATTCTATGTACATTCAGACAGAAACTAAATTTACAAAATACAACCGGAGCCATGATGAGACTTAATCAGGATCTATTTCACCTCGACAAGGTAGGATTTCTGCCAGTACCAGTTCCTATTAATATACTTCATCAACAACTATCACCAAATATAAAGTGAAACAAACCTAGCAATGACCAACTTCCCAATGCTAAAGACAACTCTTGAATAATCGACACCTACCCCCAATGCAGCAGCTGCATAAATTCCATCAAGGTTTTTATGTACCTGAATGGCCCAACTTACTTCAAATGCAACGAAATAAAACCACAACTGAGCTTGTAATGCCTATCTATCTGCAACCACACCTGGAGCCACTGAATTATGTGCTATATTATAAGGCCTGCAGATCTACATGCCACAAGTGAGATTAAAACAGGTAAAAGGCTCCAGTGAATTACAGTCAACCGATACAGCCGATCTCAATTTGGTAATATAAATGAGCCAAAATGCTCGCATCAGATCAACAAAAATTGTCCATGGCACTTGAGTTTCTGTCTGGAAAATCTACCACATCCACATAAAATTAAACTTCTTTTAAAAAATAATAATAAATTAAAAGACAACAGGAGAAAAAACAACCACCTCTTTACAAAATGACAAAGAAAAAATCGATAAGCCAAAATCTAATCTGTATTTCAGTGAAAAATATAATATGAAATGCAATGACTCGGGTCTACAAATAACAAACCTCAAACATAAGATTATATTTCCCATCTCTGTTTCGCATTCTTAGATAGGACTGGCATGCTTCCGGGTCTTCACCTGGCGGCAGTAGGTATATATCATAAGTCTCCTCCATATGCTCTGTGTGTTCACTGGAAAAAGCAGCCTTGATTTGGTCCGGTGACAAGATCCTTGGTGACTACAATAATAGCAAGCACTTAGTGCTAGAAACAGATGATAATAAAATTCATTAGTAGAAGGCACATTTTGCTGATTCCACCATTCCTTGAGAAAAAATTAGAGTGGAGCATTAACCTTTAGAATATATGTAGGATTCTGGAAGCCAGAGAACGGATTGAATTTGTTAATTATTTTTAGGTGTGCGGTTTGCAGATCCGGTTCAATAAATGCCTTGTACATAGGATACACCTGTACAAAATAATTTACAATCAACTTACAAGATATGAATGTCAAACACTCATGGTAAAATAAGGAGAGGGAAAAAAAAACATGTATGACCTTCGACAACAAAATAGAAGCACCACATGCCTAATATATACAAATTATCACACAAAGTAAAAGACTGAATAACTTCTTTGGATTCAGCTACTAACAATTAGCATGTAAAATGAACAGTAATATAACCGTTTCAGAGATTTGATGAATGATTTCTTCTGGTTCTTGGCCAGCACGTTGTATATCCCTTAAAACCCTCTTCACAAGGTCAAAATGTACACCGCCAGTCACAGAAACACGCAGGTCTAGTACAGGCCGCAACTTTTCACTCAATGCATAAATGCCCTCGATAATGACAATTCGGGAGCTAGGAACTTCAACTGTCCTGTTAAGACAAAGAAAAGAAGCAACACTAAGACTGCCATGAAAAGTTACAGCTTGGTTGTAGAATGCAATGGGACTCAACAGATAACAAAAACCATTAATGCGCACATCACAAAAGATTACATGATCAACGTGTTAGGAGATAAGTTACCTGTATCCTATGCGACAGCTCGACTTGAAATCATATATTGGAACCTGAACGGATTTCCCCTCCTTCAATCCATGAATGTTTTCAAGCAATGTATCATAATCTGTTAGGCGTGGATCTGTTAAAGTGCTACAAATATTTAAATACTGCAATTATTTGACCTAAATTTCCATTACTGATCAGTGATAAGGACGAAATTTACTGAAAAAACATCCATAATGCACTACAGCAGAACATTATAGTTTCATTAAATATTCAGTAAACATGAGGTTATATTTTAACAGGCATTTAATGCTGAGTATGAGCTTAATTAATACTGAGAGGGAAATAGAAACATCCATAATTTATTTTCATATGGATTAAACAGCACTCCAACTAAAGTAGTTAACATCATATAGAATTCAAAATTTACTTTTGCTGACTACTGCTGTCATTTTAAAAGAATGCTATATATAAATACATAGAACATGGAGTCACGTGTTCTAAGAAAGTGTTTACTAACAGATGAAATTTCACATAACACACGCCTATAAAACATGAAAAACAAGAATCTTGCAGAAGCCAATCCTTGGCCCTCCAAAACCAGTGCCCAAAAACTAAGCTTTCCTATCATTATAATCATCATCAGAAAAGCCTTTCATCAAAATGGGGACAGCTTTGAAGCATGACACTGATAATAAAGGTTGATGATACTTTATGAGCAACTATTATATCATTATCATCTTAGTGAAGTGTTCTATTAGGCTCTCTGACCTCATTGTGCCTCATATTCAAATGTAATTCCCTTCAGCATATTCATCATCTTTATCCTTTTACTAGACTCTTTTCTTGATCTACGAGAATTTTGGAGCGTAGCTCCTTGTTCACATGAGCTTTAAACTACACTGTGGTAAGGAAGATTTTCCTACCGGTCAGCTGGCCATTTAAGATCTATGGAAAGTCCCATCCACCTTTCTCCATAGTTTCTTGGACAAGAATCGATATCTTGATATCAGCTTGTAAAATTTTGTTAAATCCTCCACGGAGCCTTATGCTTCATAATTAAAGCTATTTTGATGGTGAAAGAAACTTAATTGAAGAAGAGAATATCATCATCATAATTATCAGCCTTTAAAAACATTTTCTCATCATAACAATTCATTAACATAAGTCTAAATTGACAAGGCGTTGCTCAAACATCACTGATATTACATTATTAGTCATGACAAATCAAGAGGCAATGAGAAGATATGAGAGGTACCAAAGAGGATCCTATGACAAGAAAAGGAGAGAGGAAAGGTCTGGATAGATAAGAGATGGAGAGAAAGAGAATGTATGAGGGGCGTCAAAAGCATTCATCTAATCCTTGAAATCATATGTGAAGAAGAGAAAAGAGAGGGAAGAAAGGAGAAGAGACATTGAGTAAGAGTGCGAAACTTTTTCCACTATACTTCATTTCTCAATTCTCTTTTCCTACCAAGACTACATGTTTACTATTTACTATTATTTACTTTGACAACTATACGGGTACCTTAGCACCATTGAGCTCATTTTCAATAACTAAAAACATAGGGAACTTACTCAGTTTTAGCTTAATGTCTTCTCCAGAATTGAGCACCCATATTTGTACAAATGTTCCAGTTCTCAGTAATAATTGAAATGATTGCAATTGCACATGGACCACTCTAGGTTATGAGCTGAAAATGCATAATTTATCAATGGTCAATTTTCACCATTGCTGCTCAGATGGCTTCATTTTCCCATGATATATCTCCAGTGCACCAAGATGTATATTGTAACGCCCCGATCCTAAGGATACGGAGACGTTATGGCGACACATATACGCGAGGAAAATACCCACGTATATATGCTAAGCCTAAAATTGTAACCTGAACAAGCTATAATCAGAACTATAATAATCAAGGACCATATATGCCTCAGCATTTTGCATAAAGAAACTCTCACACCAATTGACCAAATTTTGAGCTTATATAGTATGCATGGATGTGAATATAGATGTATCGGGATAGAAAGAGGTGGAAGGGATTTCATGTCATGCACTTGAGTAAATTATGTATAGTGGACCCTTCTTACTTCAATGACGTAATCACCTTGATATTGACCCCAATACTTCTATAAATTTTCAGAAATTTTGGTTTAGCCATGTTAAAGATTAACAGTCTAGATCCCTCCAGTCTTCTTTGTTTCGTGTCAAATAATATAAAAGATTTATGCATTCCCCATAGCCATGACATAGTTATTTACTTTCAGCTCTCTAAATGGCAAATGTTTGAAGTTCAAGCTTCAAATTAAAATGGCAATATACTACAAGGCTTCCACCGACAACTAACAAAAGCACCCATTCTAAAAACTCTACTTCTTTGTTTCTTCTCTCCATAATGATGCTTGTTTGGAATGAAGCGCCCTTCCCCGGGAGGGGTGTGAATGAGGGGTTGGATGGAGGAGTGCATCTGCATAAGAAAATAACCTTATACATGCAATGCAAGAGCCCGAAAATCTAGCCATAATAGATACATGTTGCCTGCTGATATTGCTTCCTCTAGTTCCATTTCGTTTTACTTCTCACTCAGGCGTTCTCAAAAATTCGGGGGATTCTGAGGAAAAAATAAATAAGGGGCATTGATAAGCCCAACAAATTGGACCTTGACTATTGGAAGTTTGCAAAATTTCAATTTTAATAGACCATCTGCGAAATGTACGTGCAGTTTAAGCCTTTTTATTCTCAAACAAAAGGACATTCTAAAGAATCTAGCTGTATAATATTGCTTTTGCATCAAAACTTAATTAGACATTAGAGGCAACAATAAACTAAATCAAAGTCAAGGTGTCACTGGCATATGTAAGATTAAAAACAGAAAAAAATACACAAGAGAAATATGCTAAGCTCTGAAAGCAACAGTACCATCAAAATTGCCATCAACAATTCGACTTGCGTCATTGTAATTGTCCATCGATATGACTGCAATGCTTGGCATGAAATTCAGGACTTTCTCAGTAAACACAGACTTACCGGCCCCAGAAGGGCCAGCAACCCCAACCAAAATAATTCCATCATTCTTTTGCGCCAACAGCTGGCAAGCACGGATCACAATAAAGAAACCTTTTTCAAATGACAGAGATCCTTGAATTGGAACAATTTCATATCGATCACGATCCTTTCTCTTTACCAACTGGACTTGATCTCTTAAAAGGCCAGGCTTTCGTCGTGGTGAATCAGCAGCAGAACCATCCTGAGCCATTAACGAGAAAACTGTAATGTCTCTCCCTAGTAAAGAAACAATGATATGATCAGGAGAGGAAGAAGATATTATATTGCAATGAAAATAATTCAAAAACATAACTGGTTTCCTTTGCTGATAAACAAAGATTACACATGAACTAAAAATGTCTTATGCAATTGTGTAGTTTAGAGGAAGTCATGCAGAATAACACCTGTCAATGTTAAATCCTTTATCCAAATATATTTTCTTTATTATATCACCTGTTTCTAAATATCTAGATAATTTACTTACTTTTCACGTAAATACACAAAAAGCTGTATAATTAGCAAATCAAATTCACTTGCTCACAGGGTATGCCACACATCCTATTTTTGCTTCTCACTTCCCACCTTTAACTCCTGTCTCAAGTGTAATTCGGCTCTTCCAACAAGAACACATCACTTCTTCATCTCTCTGCTATCTGGAACAGGAAACCCTGTGTTGCCTCTAAAATTTTACTCCTCGTCCTGATCACATTATTGCAATGGATCCAATAAGACTTGTGCAACAATCCCACATGAATTCCTGTTATTACAATTGATATGCGAGGTTTACATCAATGTACTAGTAATATTCAAGACCAACGAGAGCACGGACGGAAACGAGAAGTTGTCATAAAACTACTTTCAAGTTGGGTCAAGTCTATTATAAGCATGTGTTAATCGAATACGATATTTTCCCTCTAAATAGCATAAATATGTTAACAGAACTTGCTCCCAAAAGTATTAAAATATTCTTTAAGAAAAAAAACAAATGTGTCTGGTTGCTACTAGATTAATCTGAAATTCTAGTACGATCATCATGATGAGATTAGAAAATCTGGCCCAAAAAAAAAGTTCTGTTTCTTTATTTCCAATCATCTAAAAGTTGGAACTTTGTGCTTCTTCCACTAATAAAACAGTAACAATTCAACCCGCACATTAATTGCACTCAATTAAACCACTCTCCTATTTCTAAGTCACCACTTCATTCACAAAATTGAAGAAAAATCCAACCTTGCAACAAAAAATCCTAACAAAAAAATTAGGGCAAGATCAGTAACCAGCAACAAAACAAACAACAGTTATATTCTCGTTCCTGAATCGGTTCCAATGTACCTTCGTGGTCTAGGTTTCAAGAGTTCCGACGGGGCCGGGCACGTGGCGGGCCGAGGGCAGGCGGCGAGAGGAGGCGGCGGGGGCTTCGCCCGTGAGGGAAGTGAGAGAGAGAGAGAGAGAGCGGGGGGCCACCGCAGGGAAAGCAGGATCGGGGATCTCAGCGAGGGTTCTCGCGTTGATGGTTCGCTGAGATTTATTGTGGGGGTTTTTATTTCTTTTTCTCGATTTTTTGGACCGTCCGTTTGTGATCGAACGTCTGATTGACAGTTTAAGTCTTTCCTTGTGGCATTTGTGAAATTCTTTGGTGATGTGAGTTGTCACAGCAGCGTGAAGTGGCGGGGATGAGGATCTACGTGTATGCTATATGTACAGTGTACGTCAACTTGCATGAGCATGAGGATTAAAGTAATATACGGTCAATTCTAATAGGAAATCAACCAATTGGCCAAGAAGAAGAGAAGGAAGAAAGAGAAGGAAGAGGAGGAGTTAAAAGAGGAAGAAGGAGAATGATGACAGACGAACGGATAGATAAAGTTTCTATATGAGTCACGGGAGAAAATCTCTTTTCGATCAATATTGAATATATACTGTATTTTTTGTTTCTCTCTTGTTATTTGTTTATTTGTTGTCTAAATTTGTGAAGCTTCATTGGATATTATTCTTAGAGAAACTTGTACGATTCAGTTCACGGTTTATAATTGAGAGAAGTAACACCTGCATCTTCTCTTCTTGTTTTATTTCACAATAAAGGGTCTGTTTGGTTGTTGTAATTAGCCGTAATTCGTAAGTTATAATTGGTCAAGTCTTTTACAGTTGTAAATGAGTTACATGCATGTAAGCTTTATGGTGTTTGGTTGGTAATATAAAGTTGTAAGTGGAAAAGTATATTGTGCTTTACGGTGTTTGGTTGTCGTAATGTGTAAGTCGTAAGCGAAAAAGTTGATCACAAAATTAACTATTTGGTGATTTAAAAAGTTTTAATATTGCAAATAAATATTAAAAATGTTAAATATTAAAAATTTAATATTAACATAAAAAAATAATACAAATTTGCATGAACACAAAATTAACTGTAATTGGGCTGTAAGTGAGTGGTAATTGGGTTGCAACTTGCAAGTGAGGGGTAATTGAGTTGTGTAAGTCTTTACGAATTACGGTCCAAACAAACGCCGTAGTTGTAACTAGGTTGTAAGTCATTTACGAATTACGGACTTTTACGCGAAACAAACGGCCCCAAAGTGTATTGGACGCTTATAAAGTCTTTTATCCAAGTTGGATGTAGAAATTGCCTCAGAGGCCTAGTTTGATGAGAAAGAAAATCAAGGAAAGTTAAAAGAAAAGTTGCCCAAATAACAGTTTAGGGTGGAGGCTGGCCTGTTGCTTGGTAATTTCCCACAAGTTTGAAAGAAATAATATATTCTTTTTTCATAGAACATCGATGTCACAAGAGTAGTTAAAAGCATAATAGTCTCAGGACAACTTAACGTCATATTATTTAAAAAATCAATATACAAGATAAAGTCAATAAATGTTCCCAACTTTTGTTATGCTGCTCGTAATATTTTTTCATGAAGAAATTGCATGGATCTCACTAGTATTCTCACGCAAGCATCCCTTTCGCAAACCTTTGGCTTTTCTTTTCTTAGGAGCCGTTTGTTTCGCGTAAAACTCCGTAATTCGTAAATGACTTACTACCCAGTTACAACTACGGCATTTGTTTGGACCGTAATTCGTAAAAGACTTACGTAACTCAACTAACACTCACTTGCAACCCAGTTACCACTCACTTACAGCCCAGTTACAGTTAATTTTGTGGTCATACAAATTTGTAATATTTTTTATATTAATATTAAAAAAATTTAATATTTAACTTTTTAATATTTATTTGCAGTATTAAAACTTTTAAAATCACCAAATAGTTAATTTTGTGGTCAACTTTTTCACGTACGACTTATACATTACGACAACCAAACACCGTAAAGTACAATACACTTTCTCACTTTACAATTTTATATTACCAACCAAACACCGTAAAATTTACATACATGTAACTCAATTACAATTGTAAAAGCCTTTACCAATTATAAATACGAATTACGGCCAGTTACGACAACCAAACAGACCCTTAGTTTCAAACTTGCAATCTCAATCTCAATAGGTGTTAACTGTTACTTCAACTTCTAATAAAAAAAAATCAATCTCTAAACACAAAATTCCATCTCTAAATATTTTTATGCAGAGTTAAATCCCTTAAAGATAAACTCGAAAAAAGATGAACTCTGAATCTAATTTTAATTATAGAATTTAAAAAATACATCTCATCCCAACTTGTTACGTAATTTCTATTTAGTGAAAGGGACAGGCATATTTCATTTTTATTTTGTGATCTTGATACTAATTGGATACGAGAATTTCACTTTGCAAATACGAACAAAGAAGAAAAATCCAAAAAAAACTTTTAATTTTTTTTTTGTGACATTGGGAGATCAAGGTAAAACTCTAATTCTATTTGGAAAATTGGTTTTAACTCCTCAAGAAATGTTTCACCCGTCAAAAATTACTTACTGGTTAAAACCTTGCCAAAACTTCTTTGACCAAGTTTGTTGTGCTTGTAGGTCATTGTCCCCACCAAAGGATAATATTGGATGCAATTTATTTTTATAATCCCCGTTGTAGTGGTCAGATTTTGACAATCATCGAGATCACGACATGTGTCCGGACACTGGAGGCTTCGCTTCTCTACCAATGGGCCTAGCTCACATACAAGCTTTGGGCACATGGGCACAAGAAGAAATCCTCGGGTATTTTTTCGAGTCCACATCTAATCAAATATCACCCACCCGGATCCACTACTCAACCAGAGTTGTGCGACTCTACGAGACGCCAGTATTCGGTACAAGGATCCATCTTGGAGCCACCCAAGGCTCTAACACGAAGATCCTCTAAAGTCTGCTACTCCTGCGCTGCTTACAGTAAGACAACACGATCCCCGTTATTCACGGATCCAGCTATGCCGCTAGATCATCCCCATGTTCTAAACGTTATAACGTCCCTATATCAATGTGAGCTGTTATGTATAGTGGCGAATATCTCAGCATGGCGATCTCAACAATCAAGCGACGCGATCGAGCGGTTACAAGGAGATCATAACATGTGAATCTTGCAATAATGTGGATTCAAAATATCCGCACCCATGAAGACAGCTCAGGTGGGTATAAATACATCTCCTTCTCCATCGAGAAAGGAATTGGCTTCTGGATTACCATATTAAAGCCTAGATTTTGATCGCAGTATCATTCTGCAGAATTCATTGTAATCCTCTGACATTATGATGAATTCTCTCCCTCTCCCGTGGTTTTTTCCTTTCGGATTTTTCACGTAAATTCTTTTTTGTTTGTAATTGCTTACATTTGATCTACTCACTTACAATTTGTGGTGTGGAGAAATTTCCCGAGAAATTTTCTCCACATTTTGGTTCTTGTATTTAGAGCTCTTGAATTCATACTCAAGATCTCCTCCTTCTCAAACCCTTCCTCAAAAAGCCTCGCCAAAAGAAAATGGCCTCACCAAGGAAGATCGCATCACAGGCTGCCATCACCACTTCAAAAGGCAAATCGATGGCTGCTGGGGGCGCAGGGCCTACCGGCACGCATCCGCCCCATATCGATGTTCACATTAAAGACATCAGAGAAGAGCACTATTATCTATCTACTGCGCCAGAGGAGGGACCAACGGATACAAAACACAGCTCCCCGTAGAAGGTCAGCTCCTTCAAATACTCGCCAACCTCTAAAGACAATTGGACGAGCAACGGGCGGAGGCGGATCATGTTCGCGAGGACACTGCTCTAGAGAGAGATGCAGAGGCCCGTATTTAGAATCAACTCATCACTCAGATCGAGATCTTTCAGAAGTCACAGTCCACTAGAAATCGGGGGGCAGAAGGTCTCGGGCTTCTCCGTCACCATCTCTTACTATGGGCACCGCCCACATAGATGAAAATTGGAGGCATGCGAGATCTGACCTCCCGAGTGATGATGAGGATTCCGATAATTTGACCTCCACAAGGCTCCAAAGGTCCCTCGCATCGAAGACTTGAGGAGATTGTTCGAAAGCGGATCGAGAAAGCAAGTCAACAACTCTGAAAGGAAATGGAACCTTGCGTCTTGAGAATCTCTAACTCACCACTCTCAGAGGAAATCACCTCTCACCGCTTCCTCAAAAAGTTCATCATGCCGAGCTTCGAATGCTATTATGAGGCGACCGATCCTATCCAGTACCTCTGACAATACCAAAACAAGATGTCGGTCCACTCTCATGATGACCTCCTCTTGAGTCGTGTGTTCCTATCCAGTCTTAAAGCCATCGCCTACGAATAGTTCCACTCTCTCGCGAGGCATTCACTTCGGAGCTGCGAAGAGGTGAAGGAGGCTTTCTATCACCAACACGCTTCCCGATAGGAGCTTAAGAAGATAATGATCAGTCACTAATATTGCATCTTTATTATCACATTTTCACATTTATTTTGTAATAAACTCTGCTATTTAATTTGTTTTAATGTCTAATGATATGTAGGATAATTAATGAAGAAAGAGAAGAAATGGACAAGTTTATCCAATTAAATCTGGAGTTTTAAAAGCTAAAGCAAATCAATGAAGATCTACTCAAATTTAGAGTTTTAGAAGAAATTCTATCCAAAGACTAGAATAAATCAGATCTGATCAGACCAGATAAAACCAGTTAAAACTGAATTTTTGAAGATTCATTTGGTAACTTGAAGATCAAGAAGGATAGCGTAAAATTTAGAATTCAAACTGCAAAATCAATTGGATAAAAAGATAGACCGAGAATCAACGGACGATTGGCTCCCTTGATCTGGCTCTGATTGAGGAGCGTCTGCTCTCTCTATCTTCGTACTCTTCTCCCCCTTTTCATTTCTCCTATAAATATCTGCAAATCCGCAGGCAAATGGGCACCACTCAGAAAAGAGTTTAGGCTAGTTTTTGTTCCTAGTTTTTAACTTAAAATTTCTTTTTCTTCTTATGTAAATTTTCATTTTCTTTATATAACTTATTGTTGGCCCAATGGCCTTCCACTCTAGTTTTGATGATGATCAACTCATGTAGTTATATTTACTAATATTCTTGTGTTTCTAAGTTTCAGATCATTAGCAGGATATTAGTGTTGGTGATTAGCTTCAACAAGTGTTTGGAAGCTTATCATGGTGATTCCGGTGCCAAAGCTTAAGATCATACCTTTGCACTCGGTGGATCGCGTTTGGGAGCAAGTCTACTTGAAGATGGAGATCATCAAGAGAAGACTTAGGTATCCTAGTTTAGTTTAGTGTATTTTAGATCCATTTGTAAAGCTTAGTTTAGTTGATATGCTCAAGTGCACAAACACACACGTTTTATGTTTTAATGTGTGATTTTATGAATAGTTGGATCAAAACAAGTTTTCATGATTTATATGTATAGTAGATGTTTTCTAGTTATACATACATGCTTAACTTATAGACAAACTTATTTTGACATTCCTATTCATGTTTTTGAAAAATCTAGTTTGATAAAAAATACAAGTTTTATTTATGATAAAATTGGCAAGACACAAAAATGAATTGATATGATTGATATATGTCTTGAAATTTTTATCACAAGTTTAGTTTTCAAGTAAAATGATAAAACATATTTTTGTGGATTTTTTAGAAGTGTTAAAAGATTTTTTTACAAATTTTCTATCTCAAAAATCTGCCCAGAAAAACTGTATTTCAGGCAGACCGGTCGACCGGGACAGTCGACCGGCTGCTGTGTCCGGATATGCACAGGCTGTGCATGTCCGTCGGTCGACCGGGTCACGGACCCAGTCGACCGATATAGAGAGTCTGCTCTCTGTATCTTTTCGGTCGACTGGGTCGGTCGACCGATAGAAGGAAACTGTGTTTCCTCCTTGTTGGTCGGTCGACTGGCAGTCGACCGAAGCCCCAACGGTCATATTTTCGACCGTTGCCGGTCGACCGGGCCGGTCGACCGGTGGCTGTCAGAATTGCCACATCAGCCTAACGGCTAGTTTTCTGGTTTGGCCTATATATACCTATTCATTTGGGAATTTGGCTAAGGTTTTTAAGAGAAAAATTTCTGATTTTCAGCAGAGTTTAAAAGAGTTTTAAAAAGAGTTTTTAGTGCTTTTAACTTCTCATCTTTATTGATTTGGTTTTTGGAAAAATCAAAGAAATTGGAATTTGGGATTTTTGTATTGGCATTCATTCTCTATCTTTTACAAGAAATTTCCCAAGTGTTTTTCTTTGTTGCTTGTTTTCCAAAACACCTAGTTTCCACACTTGAGCTATCTTCTATCCTAAACTATTAGGATCTTTGTTTTTGTGGAAAAGAAAGAAAAGAGAAAGAAAAGAGAGTTGTGGTTTTTGGAACCACTTGTTGTAAACACCCTTTTATTTGTGAATCCCTCTTCGGTAGAGGTGATCGGGTGATTGGTTTGTGAGCCTCTTTAGGAGAGGCATTTGTTGTGGTTGGCTACGGCCGTATCCCTCTTCGGTAGAGGTGGATTGTGTGTTGTATTGCCTCGGTGGCATTGTAAGTTGAGAGAGGAGTTAGGGGCTCCTATAGTGGATTAGAAATCCTACACGGTGGTGTAGGCGGGGAAGTAGAGCTAGGGGCTCGAACCTCGAAACAAATTTTGTGTGTTTGCGATTGATCCAATTACTCTCAACTCTACTCTCTTATATTTGTGCAAGCATCATTCATTCATTGCATCATATATTTTTGCGTGGGATTGAGCATATTCATACTTGCTTGCATTTGCACCTTGCATATTATTCATATTGTTATATATTGTATATGCTTGGATTGCTTGTGTGTGTGCAACACTTATACTCATCCAACAAGAGCTTCATATAGCAACCTCAACCCATTCAAGGGGAATCAAGAGGTGCTTGTCCAGAGCCTCGCAAGGGGAATTCGGCAACACTTGTTGGATTGTACTAAGTGTTCTTGTAAGATTGTTTTAGCTTCCGCATTTAGCACACTTAGTTTGCATTAAGTTCACTAGATTAGCACTTTCACCTATTCACCCCCCCTCTAGGTGTATTTCAATTGGTATCAGAGCTAGTGCTCCTGATATTAGGCTTAACATCCTAGGAGTGATCCATTTGCTTGCTAATCTACATTTGCATTTGTTCATTTGCACACATATAGTTTACCATGGACTTCATGACCCCACCTATGTATGATGCTTCCAACATTCTTGTTTGGAAGACTAGGATGTCCATTTACCTACAAACCCTAGGTTTACATGTTTATCTTGCGGCTACCAAGAAATGCTATCTTGGTAACCTCACTCATATAAGGGCCAATGCACAAGCCCTAGAGGCTATTAGAAACACATTGCCTAAAGATTATCTTTACATGTTTCTAATATTGATTCCGCTTTTGTAGTATGGAATTTATTGACAACCACAACCGCTACCTCCGGGCTTCAAGAACAAATCCAAAAGGAAGAGGAATCTAGTGGAGAATCCGATTCTCAATGCTTCATGGTCCAAGGGAATGACTCCCTTGAGGTACATTCGGAACCCCACTTAGATTGTGATGATAGTGCTAGTTCTTCATGTGATGATAATATTGATTCCCATGCCTAAATGAAGAACTTTCTATTGTGTGTGAAAAATTAATTGAAAAGTATAAGATTTTGAAAAGAAAAGTCTAGGAATTGAAAATGAAAACAAGTGTTTGCATTCTAGACTTGATAATGTTTTACAAGAGAAGGATGAGGTTTCTAGTGAATGTGACTCACTTAGATCTCAACTAAGTCTTGCACTTAAAGAAAATGATTTTTTAAAGTCTAAAAATAATTGTGAAAATGCCTTGAAAAATAATGATACTTTATCTTCAAGGTAGAATTTGTTTTAAAAGAAAATGAGACTTTAAAAGAGAAATTGATTTCATTTCAAAAGAATTAGAAATTTGTTTAAGTAAAAATAATTCTTTGAAAAATGATATGTCTTCTCATGTTTGCCATGCTAGGGTAGTATCACACACTTCACCTATTGCATGCCACACCTCTTCTTCAATTAACAATGATATATCCATGCTTAAGAAGAAGGTAGATTGTTTGGGCTCCACTATGAGCCAATGTGCTATGAATCATACACGGTTGGAAACTTTGCTTCGAAAGAAACAAGTTCCATCCTTCATGCATGCACACCCTCCACGGCATACACATGCTCCTCACGGACACCATCCTAACACTATGTATGCTCATGTGTACACTTGTACACATTGTGGTCGAAAAGGCCATCTTGCTAAATTTTGCTATGATAGATTAAATACTCAAATTTAGCAAAGAAATATGTTTGGGCTAGAGAAGGGACTAACCCCATGGACCCAAAAGACAATGGGTACCAAAGACCACCCCTCCAATTTTTGATGTAGGTGAGGGCTCTCACATGACGTGAGAGTGTTGGCACCTTGGAGTGGATGTGTTCCATGCTTAAAGAATATTTTTTGGATGCATCACTTTCAAGGGAGAAGATTTGGTGGAAAGGACCACCATGTTTTGGAGACAAGGAAAGTTGCCTTCTAAGGCTTTGGTAACAATTCCTAACTCCTTATTATTGTTTACATGTTCATATCATTTGTTTTATAGCATGTCATTGTTTAATGTTCACTATGTTATATCATGTTCATTAGATTAGTGATATACATGCTTAGTTGTTTAGAGACACCCATGCTCAATATAGATTTATAATTGTGTGATCTCACTTTTGATCTAATATGTATATCCTAGATCTAATGCATATGCATATACATATTGATCATATGAACGTTTGTTTCATGTTTTAGTTGTATCATGTTGTTTTATATGTGTTTTGTGCTTCATGTGGTATATACATGTTTAAATGTAGATTTTATCAAAACTTGCATGTATACATGTACACTTAGTGAGAACAAATTGACTTTATATGTTTTGCCCTTCATGCTCATTTGTACCCACTATGTGCACAAGTATAGGCTAGTTTTGATGATTCCTTTATTTATACTTGTCATACCTATTTTTATGATTCTACTTCATGTATATGTATTTTAATTCAAACCTAATAAATATACATGTATACCCAGAGTCTTTTGCCTTCAATGCAAATATTTTTAATAAACTCGTTTATGGTTGGGATATGTATGCATATTGTTAGATTTAGATGGATCATACATATACCTAGTTGGTTCACAAAATAAAAGAATTTTGATGAATTTATTGTTTTTGTTTTAACAAAATGATATTCGTGTTTGTCTTGTGCTTAATGATTTGATTACTTGTTTAAGTATTAGTCTTCATTAAGACTAGTTATATACCTATACATATAGTGGGACACAAATAAATCTATATATGACTGGGTTGAATGCTTATTTGTTCCCATTAGTTGTATGAGTATAGTCTAGTTTTGATGATTCATATATTTTAGACTTGTATTCATATTTTTTAATTTATATGAGTTTTAATTTCGTGTATATGTTTATTTTGCCAAAACATTAAGATATACATGTATAATCCTTGAGTCTTTTGCCCTTCATGCAAATCCTTATATATGGACTCAATTGTGTTTAGGATATGTATGTATACTTATTGTGTTGACAATTTATACATATACCTTGAAATGAAATTAGTTAATGAAAATTGGTTTTTCGTGTTTTCATATTTAAGTTTTACTTCATGTATATGTCCATCTAGTTCAAACTAATCCTATACATATACATTCCTTTTTGAGCCACGTGCCTTCATGCATATACTTTGTGGACTCGTTTGTATTTTGGATATGTATGTATACCTTAGTTTATACTAGACATACATATGCCTTAAAGATTAAGTAGTTCTATGATCCTTTGTTTTAGATAAGTATTATTGTTTAAAGGAATTAAAAGAGCTTAATGAAATATTTTTCATAATTGATTTTCACATGTTAGTTATACACACGTAATTACTACCTTACTCATGTTTTGTTTCTCATGAGTTGTGCTTTATTGATTAGAGTGAATGATTATTATGTGATTTCATTTCTATGAAAAATAATCTTGTTTTATTCCTTGCTTGAAGGATTTCGTACTAGTTTACAAAACTTTCCATTTTTAACTAGTTCGAATTCTTCTTTGTAATATGAGATATACCATGCTTGTTATTTCAATTGGTATCATTGAACTCTTTCAATTGGTGTCAATTTTGATCTTCTTGTATACTCATATAAGTTTTGTATATGTATGCTTACTCTTTCAAGAATATCAATGTCAATTGTATCTAATTTTCATACATATATTTTTGTTTATGCTAGTGCTTGAGTTTCAATTGTGTTTAAATTGATTACTTTAATTGGTATCAAGACTATGCATTATTTTAGTTGGTATTTCATAAAGGGGAGAAAATTTGATGTTGTCTTTTCAATTGGGATTTGACTCTCACTCCCTTGCTTTATGTTAAAATTGAAACTATATTTTAACATTATTGATCTCAAAAGTTTTCAAATTGGTATCAGGTGTTTAAAAGAACATATTTCTCTTAATGATGTCAAGATGTTTATGTTGAGTATTTTAATTGGTATTTCAAAATTTTGTTTTTATGAAAGTTTCAATAGTTTTGACTTACATTGCCTATATGTGTATAGATTCATGTTGAGTGTATCCTATATTGAGGAGCTTGACAACTCTTCTTTATGAGATACACGTGTGTAAGGAGAGCTTCACATCTCTTTTTATGCATTATGTATTTTGTGTTATGTGAATTAGGGCGTGTCTTCCTTTCTTCATGTAATTCATATATGTAGGGAAGCTAACTTAACGTCTTCCTCTTCATGAATGTCTATCTCACATACGATTTATTGATCCATGTTGAATTTCTGTTGGTATCTAGATGCACTTCATTGACATATTTTCAATTGATATCAATGTTTTGATGTTTAACCCTTTATTGTTCTTGATTTAGAACAAAAAAAAAAAAAAAAAAGGGGAGAATAATTTGTTTTTATAATTTTACCCCTTATTGATGATTGACAAAAAGGGGAGAAGAATTTGGCTTTTGGCTTTTATATGCATGTATTTGTTTTAATAAGTTTTATTAAGAATGTGTTGTTTATGTTATTGGTATCTAGAGCTTAGAGTTTGTCTTGCTTTATTGGTATCTAGAGCTATAACATGTTTATATTGTTTAATATTTTTTTATTTTATTATGCATGAGTTAGTATCTAGAGCTTAGAGTTTGTCTACTTTATTGGTATCTAGAGCTATAACATGTTTATATTGTTTAATATTTTTTATTTTATTTATGCATGAGTTAAGGGGGAGCTTCTTTGAAGCTTAACTTTAATCCATGCATATATAACTCCATGAGTTTTGTCATCATCAAAAAGGGGAGATTGTTGGCCCAATGGCCTTCCACTCTAGTTTTGATGATGATCAACTCATGTAGTTATATTTACTAATATTCTTGGTTTCTAAGTTTCAGATCATTAGCAGGATATTAGTGTTGGTGATTAGCTTCAACAAGGTGTTTGGAAGCTTATCATGGTGATTCCGGTGCCAAAGCTTAAAGATCATACCTTTGCACTCGGTGGATCGCGTTTTGGGAGCAAGTCTACTTGAAGATGGAGATCATCAGAGAGACTTAGGTATCCTAGTTTAGTTTAGTGTATTTTAGATCCATTTGTAAAGCTTAGTTTAGTTGATATGCTCAAGTGCACAAACACACACGTTTTATGTTTTAATGTGTGATTTTATGATAGTTGGATCAAAACAAGTTTTCATGATTTATATGTATAGTAGATGTTTTTCTAGTTATACATACATGCTTAACTTATAGACAAACTTATTTTGACATTCCTATTCATGTTTTGGAAAAATCTAGTTTGATAAAAAATACAAGTTTTATTTATGATAAAATTGGCAAGACACAAAAATGAATTGATATGATTGATATATGTCTTGAAATTTTTATCACAAGTTTAGTTTTCAAGTAAAATGATAAAACATATTTTTGTGGATTTTTTAGAAGTGTTAAAAGATTTTTTTACAATTTTCTATCTCAAAAATCTGCCCGAAAAACTGTATTTCAGGCAGACCGGTCGACCGGGACAGTCGACCGGCTGCTGTGTCCGGATATGCACAGGCTGTGCATGTCCGTCGGTCGACCGGTCACGGACCCAGTCGACCGATATAGAGAGTCTGCTCTCTGTATCTTTTCGGTCGACTGGGTCGGTCGACTGATAGAAGGAAACTGTGTTTCCTCCTTGTTGGTCGGTCGACTGGCAGTCGACCGAAGCCCCAACGGTCATATTTTCGACCGTTGCCGGTCGACGGGCCGGTCGACCGGTGGCTGTCAGAATTGCCACATCAGCCTAACGGCTAGTTTTCTGGTTTGGCCTATATATACCCTATTCATTGGGAATTTGGCTAAGGTTTTTAAGAGAAAAATTTCTGGTTTTCAGCAGAGTTTAAAGAGTTTTTAAAAAGAGTTTTTAGTGCTTTTAACTTCTCATCTTTATTGATTTGGGTTTTGGAAAAATCAAAGAAATTGGAATTGGGATTTTTGTATTGGCATTCATTCTCTATCTTTTACAAGAAATTTCCCAAGTGTTTTCTTTGTTGCTTGTTTTCAAAAACACCTAGTTTCCACACTTGAGCTATCTTCTATCCTAAACTATTAGGATCTTTGTTTTTGTGGAAAAGAAGAAAGAGAAAGAAAAGAGAGTTTGTGGTTTTGGAAACACATTGTTGTAAACACCCTTTATTTGTGAATCCCTCTTCGGTAGAGGTGATCGGGTGATTGGTTTGTGAGCCTCTTTAGGAGAGGCATTTGTTGTGGTTGGCTACAGGCGTATCCCTCTTCGGTAGAGGTGGATTGTGTGTTGTATTGCCTCGGTGGCATTGTAAGTTGAGAGAGGAGTTAGGGGCTCCTATAGTGGATTAGAAATCCTACACGGTGGTGTAGGCGGGGAAGTAGAGCTAGGGGCTCGAACCTCGAAACAAATTTGTGTGTTTGCGATTGATCCAATTACTCTCAACTCTACTCTCTTATATTTGTGCAAGCATCATTCATTCATGCATCATATATTTTTGCGTGGGATGAGCATATTCATACTTGCTTGCATTTGCACTTTGCATATTATTCATATTGTTATATATTGTATATGCTTGGATTGCTTGTGTGTGCAACACTTATACTCATCCAACAAGAGCTTCATATAGCAACCTCAACCCATTCAGGGGATCAAGAGGTGCTTGTCCAGAGCCTCGCAAGGGAATTCGGCAACACTTGTTGGATTGTACTAAGTGTTCTTGTAAGATTGTTTAGCTTCCGCATTTAGCACACTTAGTTTGCATTAAGTTCACTAGATTAGCACTTTCACCTATTCACCCCCCCTCTAGGTGTATTTCAATTGGTATCAGAGCTAGTGCTCCTGATATTAGCTTAACATCCTAGGAGTGATCCATTTGCTTGCTAATCTACATTTGCATTTGTTCATTTGCACACATATAGTTTACCATGGACTTCATGACCCCACCTATGTATGATGCTTCCAACATTCTTGTTTGGAAGACTAGGATGTCCTTTACCTACAAACCCTAGGTTTACATGTTTATCTTGCGGCTACCAAGAAATGCTATCTTGGTAACCTCACTCATATAAGGGCCAATGCACAAGCCTAGAGGCTATTAGAAACACATTGCCTAAAGATTATCTTTACATGTTTCTAATATTGATTCCGCTTTGTAGTATGGAATTTATTGACAACCACAACCGCTACCTCCGGCTTCAAGAACAAATCCAAAAGGAAGAGGAATCTAGTGGAGAATCCGATTCTCAATGCTTCATGGTCCAAGGGAATGACTCCTTGAGGTACATTCGGAACCCCACTTAGATTGTGATGATAGTGCTAGTTCTTCATGTGATGATAATATTGATTCCCATGCCTTAAATGAAGAACTTTCTATTGTGTGTGAAAATTAATTGAAAAGTATAAGATTTTGAAAAAGAGTCTAGGAAAGTGAAAATGAAAAAACAAGTGTTTGCATTCTAGACTTGATAATGTTTTACAAGAGAAGGATGAGGTTTCTAGTGAATGTGCTCACTTAGATCTCAACTAAGTCTTGCACTTAAAGAAATGATTTTTTAAAGTCTTAAAATAATTGTGAAAATGCCTTGAAAAATAATGATACTTTATCTTCAAAGGTAGAATTGTTTTAAAAGAAAATGAGACTTTAAAAAGAGAAATTGATTTCATTTCAAAAGAATTAGAAATTTGTTAAAGTAAAATAATTCTTTGAAAAATGATATGTCTTCTCATGTTTGCCATGCTAGGGTAGTTCACACACTTCACCTATTGCATGCCACACCTCTTCTTCAATTAACAATGATATATCCATGCTTAAGAAGAAGGTAGATTGTTTGGGCTCCACTATGAGCCAATGTGCTATGAATCATACACGGTTGGAAACTTTGCTTCGAAAGAAACAAGTTCCATCCTTCATGCATGCACACCCTCCACGGCATACACATGGCTCCTCACGGACACCATCCTAACACTATGTATGCTCATGTGTACACTTGTACACATTGTGGTCGAAAAGGCCATCTTGCTAAATTTGCTATGATAGATTAAATACTCAAATTTAGCAAAGAAATATGTTTGGGCTAGAGAAGGGACTAACCCCCATGGACCCAAAAGACAATGGGTACCAAAGACCACCCCTCCAATTTTTGATGTAGGTGAGGGCTCTCACATGACGTGAGAGTGTTGGCACCTTGGAGTGGATGTGTTCCATGCTTAAAGAGATATTTTTTGGATGCATCACTTTCAAGGGAGAAGATTTGGTGGAAAGGACCACATGTTTGGAGACAAGGAAAGTTGCCTTCTAAGCTTTGGTAACAATTCCTAACTCCTTATTATTGTTTACATGTTCATATCATTTGTTTTATAGCATGTCATTGTTTAATGTTCACTATGTTATATCATGTTCATTAGATTAGTGATATACATGCTTAGTTGTTTAGAGACACCCATGCTCAATATAGATTTATAATTGTGTGATCTCACTTTGATCTAATATGTATATCCTAGATCTAATGCATATGCATATACATATTGATCATATGAACGTTTGTTTCATGTTTTAGTTGTATCATGTTGTTTTATATGTGTTTTGTGCTCATGTGGTATATACATGTTTAAATGTAGATTTTATCAAAACTTGCATGTATACATGTACACTTAGTGAGAACAAATTGACTTATATATGTTTTGCCCTTCATGCTCATTTGTACCCACTATGTGCACAAAGTATAGGCTAGTTTTGATGATTCCTTTATTTATACTTGTCATACACTATTTTTATGATTCTACTTTGTATGTATGTATTTAAATTCAAACCTAATAAATATACATGTATACCCATGAGTCTTTTGCCTTCAATGCAAATATTTTTAATAAACTCGTTTATGGTTGGGATATGTATGCATATTGTTAGATTTAGATGGATCATACATATACTAGAAAGTTGGTTCACAAAATAAAAGAATTTTGATGAATTTATGTGTTTTGTTTTAACAAAATGATATTCGTGTTTGTCTTGTGCTTAATGATTGATTACTTGTTTAAGTATTAGTCTTCATTAGACTAGTTATATACCTATACATATAGTGGGACACAAATAAATCTATATATGACTGGGTTGAATGCTTATTTGTTCCCATTAGTTGTATGAGTATAGTCTAGTTTTGATGATTCATATATTTTAGACTTGTATTCATATTTTTAATTATATGAGTTTTAATTTCGTGTATATGTTTATTTTGCCAAAACATTAAGATATACATGTATAATCCTTGAGTCTTTTTGCCTTCATGCAAATCCTTATATATGGACTCAATTGTGTTTAGATATGTATGTATACTTATTGTGTTGACAATTTATACTATACCTTGAAATGAAATTAGTTAATGAAAATTGGTTTTTCGTGTTTTCATATTTAGTTTTACTTCATGTATATGTCCATCTAGTTCAAACTAATCCTATACATATACATTATCTATCTTTTTGAGCCACGTGCCTTCATGCATATACTTTGTGGACTCGTTTGTATTTTGGATATGTATGTATACCTTAGTTTATACTAGACATACATATGCCTTAAAGATTAAGTAGTTCTATGATCCTTTGTTTTAGATAGTTATTATTGTTTAAAGGAATTAAAGAGCTTAATGAAATATTTTTCATAATTGATTTCACATGTTAGTTATACACACGTATTACTACCTTACTCATGTTTTGTTTCTCATGAGTTGTGCTTTATTGATTAGAGTGAATGATTATTATGTGATTTTCATTTCTATGAAAAAATCTTGTTTTATTCCTTGCTTGAAGGATTTCGTACTAGTTTACAAAACTTTCCATTTTTAACTAGTTCGAATTCTTCTTTGTAATATGAGATATACCATGCTTGTTATTTCAATTGGTATCATTGAACTCTTTCAATTGGTGTCAATTTGATCTTCTTGTATACTCATATAAGTTTGTATATGTATGCTTACTCTTTCAAGAATATCAATGTCAATTGGTATCTAATTTTCATACATATATTTTTGTTTATGCTAGTGCTTGAGTTTCAATTGTGTTTAAATTGATTACTTTAAATTGGTATCAAGACTATGCATTATTTTAGTTGGTATTTCATAAAGGGGGAGAAAATTTGATGTTGTCTTTTCAATTGGGATTTGACTCTCACTCCCTTGCTTTATGTTAAAATTGAAACTATATTTAACATTATTGATCTCAAAGTTTTCAAATTGGTATCAGGTGTTTAAAGAACATATTTCTCTTAATGATGTCAAGATGTTTATGTTGAGTATTTTTAATTGTATTTCAAAATTGTTTTTATGAAAGTTTCAATAGTTTTGACTTACATTGCTATATGTGTATAGATTCATGTTGAGTGTATCCTATATTGAGGAGCTTGACAACTCTTCTTTATGAGATCACGTGTGTAAGGAGAGCTTCACATCTCTTTTTATGCATTACGTATTTTGTGTTATGTGAATTAGGGCGTGTCTTCCTTCTTCATGTAATTCATATATGTAGGGAAGCTAACTTAACGTCTTCCTCTTCATGAATGTCTATCTCACATACGATTTATTGATCCATGTGAATTTCTGTTGGTATCTAGATGCACTTCATGACATATTTTCATTGATATCAATGTTTTGATGTTTAACCCTTTATTGGTTCTTGATTTAGAACAAAAAAAATAGAAAAAAAAAAGGGGAGAATAATTTGTTTTTATAATTTTACCCCTTATTGATGATTGACAAAAAGGGGAGAAGAATTTGGCTTTTGGCTTTTATATGCATGTATTTGTTTTAATAAGTTTTATTAAGAATGTGTTGTTTATGTTATTGGTATCTAGAGCTTAGAGTTTGTCTTGCTTTATTGGTATCTAGAGCTATAACATGTTTATATTGTTTAATATTTTTTATTTTATATTATGCATGAGTTAGTATCTAGAGCTTAGGTTTGTCTTACTTTATTGGTATCTAGAGCTATAACATGTTTATATGTTTAATATTTTTTATTTTATTTATGCATGAGTTAAGGGGGAGCTTCTTTGAAGCTTAACTTTAATCCATGCATATATAACTCATCAGTTTTGTCATCATCAAAAAGGGGGAGATTGTTGGCCCAATGCCTCCACTCTAGTTTTGATGATGATCAACTCATGTAGTTATATTTACTAATATTCTTGTGTTTCTAAGTTTCAGATCATTAGCAGGATATTAGTGTTGGTGATTAGCTTCAACAAGGTGTTTGGAAGCTTATCATGGTGATTCGGTGCCAAAGCTTAAAGATCATACCTTTGCACTCGGTGGATCGCGTTTTGGAGCAAGTCTACTTGAAGATGGAGATCATCAAGAGAAGACTTAGGTATCCTAGTTTAGTTTAGTGTATTTTAGATCTTTGTAAAGCTTAGTTTAGTTGATATGCTCAGTGCACAAACACACACGTTTTATGTTTTAATGTGTGATTTTATGAATAGTTGGATCAAAACAAGTTTCATGATTTATATGTATAGTAGATGTTTTCTAGTTATACATACATGCTTAACTATATAGACAAACTTATTTTGACATTCCTATTCATGTTTGGAAAAATCTAGTTTGATAAAATACAAGTTTTATTTATGATAAAATTGCAAGACACAAAAATGAATTGATATGATTGATATATGTCTTGAAATTTTTATCACAAGTTTAGTTTTCAAGTAAAATGATAAAACATATTTTTGTGGATTTTTTAGAAGTGTTAAAAGATTTTTTACAAATTTTCTATCTCAAAAATCTGCCCAGAAAAACTGTATTTCAGGCAGACCGGTCGACCGGGACAGTCGACCGGCTGCTGTGTCCGGATATGCACAGGCTGTGCATGTCCGTCGGTCGACCGGGTCACGGACCCAGTCGACCGATATAGAGAGTCTGCTCTCTGTATCTTTTCGGTCGACTGGGTCTGCGGTGGGTCGACCGATAGAAGGAAACTGTGTTTCCTCCTTGTTGGTCGTCGACTGGCAGTCGACCGAAGCCCCACGGTCATATTTTCGACCGTTGCCGGTCGACCGGGCCGTCGACCGGTGGGCTGTCAGAATTGCCACATCAGCCTAACGGCTAGTTTTCTGGTTTGGCCTATATATACCCTATTCATTTGGGAATTTGGCTAAGGTTTTTAAGAGAAAAATTTCTGTTTTCAGCAGAGTTTAAAAGAGTTTTAAAAAGAGTTTTAGTGCTTTTAACTTCTCATCTTATTGATTTGGGTTTTGGAAAAATCAAAGAAATTGGAATTTGGGATTTTTGTATTGGCATTCATTCTCTATCTTTTACAAGAAATTTCCCAAGTGTTTTTCTTGTTTGCTTGTTTCCAAAACCCTAGTTTCCACACTTGAGCTATCTTCTATCCTAAACTATTAGATCTTTGTTTTTGTGGAAAAGAAAGAAAAGAGAAAGAAAAGAGAGTTTGTGGTTTTGGAACCACTTGTTGTAAACACCCTTTTATTTGTGAATCCCTCTTCGGTAGAGGTGATCGGGTGATTGTTTGTGAGCCTCTTTAGGAGAGGCATTTGTTGTGGTTGGCTACGGGCCGTATCCCTCTTCGGTA